>BSBK01006913.1:160000-202500 GCA_027943335.1 Chamaecyparis obtusa
CACCAAAATAAGGATCCTCTAGGTACAAACTCTTGAGTTCCTAGAACACAACAACTTTGATTTTCATCTCTATCAATAAATTATGCCTCTTACTCTGACCATTTGCAACCCTATTAAACTTTCCACTCTTCTACTTTAAAATAAAAGTGTAACTTTGCAAAAACTCAACCTATTTTAAATGCCTTTGATTCAACTTTCATTGGCTATTCAAATACTGTAAAGATTGATTATTTTTGAATAAAAAAAACTCTTTAGGAAAAAGATAATGTCTCTACTTCCTCAATGTGTGAACTATAGCATAAAAATCTTGATCATAAATACAATACTTTCTTTTGAGATCATTTAACTTCTCACTAAAGTAAGAAATGGGTTTACCTTCCTGAGTCAAAAGAGCTCCAATGGCATTGACACTAGCATCACAATCTACTTGAAATACCTTATTAAAATCTACAAGTGCCAAAACAGGTTTCTCTACAACTTTTATTTTCGATAAATCAAAACTGGTTTATGCTCATGTAGTCCACTTAAACTCTTTTTTATCCCTTCTCATTGTTTCAATTAGGGTTCCACATATACTATTGGAATTTTTGATAAATTTTCTGTAAAACCTAGCCAAACCATGAAAACATCTTACCTCAGTAACGCTCCTTGGAGTAGACCATTCAATGTTAGCCTTCAATTTTTATGGGTCCATTTTAAGGTCATCAGTTGAGACAAAAAATCCCAAGTACACTAACTCCTTCAAAAAACTACACTTCTTCAGGTTAATCAATAATTTCTCTTCCCTTAAATTCTCAAAGACCTTAGGAATATGGATTATATGTTCTTCCAATATCTTACTGAAGATCAAAATATCATCAAAGTAAACAATCACAAACTTACTCAAAAATTATTTCAATACCTCGCTCATGAGCTGTATGAATGTGCTCAATGTACTGGTTTGCCCAAAAAGCATGACTAACCACTCATAATAGCCCTCCTTTATCTTGAAGGCTATCTTTCATTTATCTCCTTCTCTAATCTAGATTTGGTGATATCCATGTTTTAGTTCTATCTTTGTGAAGTACTCAGCTCCACTCAAACAATCTATAATATCATCGATCCTTGACAAGGGAAACCTATCCTTAACATTAATCTTATTGATAGACCGATAATTTTTACACATCCTCTATTCTCCATTTTTATTTAGTGCTAGTACTACTGGTACAACACAATCAAACTCAAACTCTCTCAAATCAACCCCTTCTACAACAACTCTTGCACTTGTTTGTTCAAATCTTCACTCTTCGTTGGTGTCATTCTATGGGCTTTCTTATTCAAAAAAATAGCTCTAGAAATCAAGTCCATTTGAGGACTAATCTTTCTTATTGGTGGTAGTCTGTCAGGTACATTATCATATGCACTATTTTGAAACTCATCCAACAAATCTGCAACTTCCACATGTACATCTTCTACTTCCCCTTTATCCACTTCTAGAAATAAAGAGCACATATGTTCATGCTTCATGCGTTCTAAAAACTTCCATCAACTAAACATATTCTTGCATTACTACATACCTTTTTCTTTGTTTCTTTCAATGGATTCAACTTCTGTCAGACTCCATGCTTTTTTCAACTATAGGTATTTGCATACTCATCATGTATTGCACAATGATCAAATTGCCATGGTCTCCCTAATAATAGATGAAAAACACCCATAGGTATAATATCACACAATACCTCATTATGATAGTTTCCAATTTTGAACTTTGCTAGACATTGTTCATTGAACAAAGCCTTGTGATCCTTCTATAACCAAGCAATCTGGTAGGGTTTCAGATTCTTCCTTCCCTCTAATTTCAATTTATTAGCCATTTCCTCTTAAACAAGGTTACTACTAGTAACACCATCTATAATGACATTGCATATGTTACTATTACACTTACATATTGTACAAAACAAATTATTCCTTTTCCCGAGTTCCTTCTCATCATTTAACAAGGCTCTTCTGGTAACAAGGACCTCTCCTCTTTCAAAATATTTAGAATGTGAAGACTCAAGAGATCCTCATCTACACAGAATATGTGTAGCTCATGCATGGACCTTTGGTCTCCTATTTTTCCTCCCTTGATGTTGGGGACACTCATAAGCTTTTAATATCCTTCACACTGGAAACATGATCCATGAAAACCTCCTCTTTCTAATCCTCACCCTCTCCCTCTTCCTCTTTGATCTCTATTACTTTGATCACAAGGAAGATAGGAATTATTTCCCCTCAAAATATGATTACTACTATAGTCATCATTATTTTCCTGATCTTCATTTTAGCCTCCATAAGATTGTCCACTTGGATTTCCACCATGACCTCTTCCATTGTTTTTCCTCTCAAGCTTCTTGTTTAGTTTTTCTTCTACTTTCAAAGAATATTGGTATCCATCTTCAGTGGTAGACATTCTTACCATTATCAACTCTTCTTGAATACTCAATCTCAACCCATTTATGTAATGATAAACCTTCTCCTTGTTGGCTTCAAAATGACCCATTTTAATAAGGACTTGATAGAACTCTTATGTATACTCCTAGGTAGATTTTCCTACTTGCTTCAATCCTTGTGTTTTCTTCAGAAAATCAAGCTCATAATCAACATGAATGAACCGTCTCATCAATTTTTCCACCATTTGATCCCATTTTATTATCTTCTCCTCCCCTCTTCTATTTATCTCTAACTGAACCTCTTTCCACTAGATTTTAACACAACCTTTCCGCTTGGCCTTTGTGAAACTAACCCTCTCAGGGTCCTCTACTTCATACTCAAAATATTCTTCCATATCATTGATCCAATAGATTAAATCTTTTGGATTATGATTTTTATAAAATGTGGAAACTTCAATCTTTGGTCTCTTTCCAATATTGGAAATGACCCTTAAAAACCTAGTCTCATCAGGATCTCTAGTCATTTCTTATTCTTCTTCAAACTATCCTT
Organism: Chamaecyparis obtusa; assembly: GCA_027943335.1. Taxonomy (NCBI): domain Eukaryota; kingdom Viridiplantae; phylum Streptophyta; class Pinopsida; order Cupressales; family Cupressaceae; genus Chamaecyparis; species Chamaecyparis obtusa. The sequence continues at coordinate 162,962 of BSBK01006913.1, forward strand.
CTTCAAATTCATCCTCACTTTCATCTCTTTCCCTAATACTGGCTCCTCTATGCAGCTCCTCTCACAGTGCTTGCACTTGTCTCTAGATGGCTCTAAAACCCTATTCTGTCACGCCTACAACTCTTCCACCATGGTTCCTTCATGGAGGTATCTTTTGCACTTATCTTTGAAAACCACAATCACAATCTTGGTGCAAATTGCCCCATGTCAACAATCTATCTATAGACTCATGAACTTCTTCTTTGATACCACTTGATGAAGGGGACTCCCCTTACTAACACACACACACACACACACAATAGGAAAACAAATAGAAAATGTCAAGAACAAGACAATAGCAAGAAGAGAAACATTTTCTTTCTATGATATTACAATATTTAAAAATATAACATGCTACAACCACATGTGCATTTTTATTACAATAATATTTAAGCCAGTGCCACTCTATGCACCATCAGAACTCCTTAGTAATCCATATTTGTCTTCTTTATATTGGAAGTTTTAACTACCCTAGAAGGTTCAGGAAATTGGTAACCTTGCTTATTTGAGGCTGACCAACTTTATATTATTTTCTCTTACATTGTCCAATATGCCGAGAAATGCCCCAAATGGGCTTTGTCACTCATTGGAGCATTTTAAGGGAATTTACTTTTTCTCCTAAAGTATTACAACTTTTAGAGGCCATATCTTGTGAATTGTGTTCTCGATTGGCTATTCTAATGAATTTTCATAAACCTCTTGAAGTTCTCTACAACTTGCAATGGAAAATTTCCATTTGAGAAAATTTTGACCCCCTTTCAAAGACTCTAAGGCCAAGATCAAAATTGAGTTAAAAGATTTTGTACCACCTTGTCAAAACAAAAATTTCAATATCTTGAAAACCATAATTGTTCTCGCCACAAAATTTTACTGACACCCTTATATATCCAAGACGAACCTCCAGGGAAGCAATTGGAACAATCCATGCTCAAATGAACAACTTACTAAAAATAGTAAACTTGCCAAAAATAGTAACCATGTCCAAACATAGCCCTTATTGAAAAGCTAGACAATATTTTTGTGTGACCAAAGATTGCTTATACACCTTGGATGCTCCTGCATCAATAGTTCTCTAAGTTTTTATGATGCAATTAATGGAAAATTCACTATAATTGATAACATACAACCACAATTGAACCTAGGTGCAACACAAGTGTCAAATGAGAAAGCAAACCTACCTACAAGATTGAACACCAAATATATGAAGAATTTTGGGACAATAGAAACACCAAAAGATTGAAAACTACATTCTACCCATCCCTTGCATTTCAATAAAAGCTTAGGATTATATTTTGGGTCCAACATCGCAGTAGTCTAACCTTCAAATATACATTTAATTTGAGTCCTATACACAATTTTCAATTAGGCTCCATTGCACATTCAGTTTCAACATACATTGTCTTCATCTTTAGAATAATGGTCAAGGCTTAGGATTCCATTTAATTTACATTTGTCCAAGTCAAAGTTCTAGTCCAATCCTTTCATTTCAATCTATGCATTTTAGGTCTTATTGGGAATCTTGAACCCAATAGAATTGTACTAGACAAATTTTAGAAACTTTAAAAATCAAGTATTGGAACAACCAATAGTTTTTGTTATGATATCTTGGCCTTGTCAAATTTCCTTGTCACCTTCAAGAATGAGTTAAAACCTGTACTTCACAATCCTAGTGAAGGGTGAGACTTCATCAAATTTCATATTCATTGCTTTTTTATCTTTAGGATCTCGATTACCCTCATTGTCACTTAGGTTGTTTCAATTGTTTCAAATTTTGAAAATCCCAAAAGTATAAGGTTCATATAGTTATATGTCATCCCAAATTTTCAAAATTTCTCAAAAATAATAGATTTAATATTCATAACAACATCATCCTTAGTTTCATTTAATATCCCATAAAAATAAAAATAAAAACTCAAAACCATAACATAATCCAAAACCATTGACAATAAGTTTCATCACCCTCTTTTCTAAACATCCTTGATCTCAGTCCAAAACCTACAAATAGACATCATATATACCTTAATCAATCAATTTGACATACACCAAATTACGCAAGCAAGTAAAACATTATTAATATATTCTTTGAAAGAACAAGATTTAGACCATGTGGCAATACATTTCATCATTTTTATGAAACAATCAATTTGTTTAACAGTTAAAGTAGAATACTTTTATTTTGAATAACTCAAGCTTCAAACAAAGCACTAGTTGCTCATGAAGCTAGTCACTCATGGAGATAGTATCATGTTGGGATTATGTATGATACTGTTCTTATTTGTTCAGACATAAAACAAAACCTTCTTAATTGATGTTCCTACAAACACGAGCAGAATCCCATACTCTCCCTGGCTTGCAGAGAAACCCTTTGTCTGGAGCGCAATGGCTATCCTCTCTACATTTACACATCTTGTTTAGTGCACATCCATCCCTCAACTCCACATCTTTCCCTCCTTTTCCAAACAAGCCGTCCGTCCAGTCATTGGAAAACACTCCCTTCGGATCAAACCTCTCCTTCACCTTCAGAAATCCTTGCAAGTTCACCGTCCGTTTGGCCAACCCTCTGAACAGGTATCCTCCTGACTTTGCCCAGTGCAGACCCCCTTCATATTTCTCTATCAACATCTGCTCTATCTCTTCATACACATTTTCATTCCACCTCGGTGTACCCGCTTCGCTTGGCCGATAAGTTAGGAGCTCTATCGTCACCTGATCCTCAGTGGGTCCCAGATACGCCTCGGACTTCTTAATAGACCGAATGTATACTATATCAAGGTCACACATCTTCAGGGGATTCAAATCTCTTTTTTTTACACATCCTTCATGGCTTCTCGCAATCGAGACAAAGGCACTCTCACTTCAACATCAAAGTTCAAAATCGTGTGCACACGTCTGTCCCAGCTACATGCGGTCTCATTTTTATCTAAGATTTGAGTGGGAGTACAGCTCTCATCTATTTCTTTAGGGATTTGTTCGCATTTCCCAGATGTCTCCATGCGATGATTGAAACCGACCACTGGATACCCCGTGAAGCGTTTCCCGTCATTCAAAAACCCATGCCCGGTCGCCACAGCTTGAACTGTTCCGTTTCCAATAAGGTTGCAAATTGCATCCACGTCTGCTCCTGCCTGGAATATTGAATCGACTGAAACAGCAATGGCGTACCCCATAAGTTGATCGATTTGTATTAATATTCAGATGGCTTTTTAATAACAAATAAGACTATCGAATATGGGAATGAGTAATTAGATATTTTTATAGCAGAATGAAATGTTAAAACTCTCACCTTTATACTTCAATGTCAGTGACTGTGGTGGGAGTACCAATGGCTGAGCTGCTGCCGTCGCCTGCAACATCAACGGAAACACGATCTATGGCTAGAAAAGCGGCCTTCCGATGTGAAGGAAGCCATCGAATATCACCAAATGTGTGATCTCTGAGGAAACGTTCAGCTTTATTTTCCAGATCGTAATCATCTTTCAGTGAGACAGAAACTGATCGTTTATACATGGGCTGCAAAGCGAATGTTATCTCAGAAATTGCTCCAAGCGTTCCCAGAGCAAATTTGGCGGCCTTGAGATCTTCGTCTGTTTCAGTCAAAGCTATGATCTTTGCGTAGCCGTGGGAAGGAGAGGCGGGCACTACGATTCTCATTCCCACCACGTACTCATAAACTCCGCTGCCTTTCCCGGCGAAGCTGCTACCGTGGGCTCCGGTGGAAATAACACCGGCTGTAGAAACTCCACTGATGTAAGGCATGGCTGGCAGAGCGAGGCCATGCTCTGCAGCTTTGTCAATCACGTCTCTCATGATTGCTCCGGCTTGGACAGCGATTGTCATGGCCTTTCGGTTCACTTCAATGACGGAGTCATAGTTCTGGGTGGAAATGATGAGTCCTTTGCTGTCAACACAGAAGAGATCTGAGGAGCTGTGAGCATGTCTGCTCACGACTCTGATCTTCTGGTTGTTTCGAACCGCATGGGCAACAGCACGGAGGAGTTGAGGCTCAGAAGTAGGCCATGCCGCGCTAGCAACCTTGCAAACAGAATGGTCCATCGATAACCTGCCGTAGATTTTGCATCCATGGCTTGTGCATTGGACTGATGGAGGAGGTGGGCACGCTCCTACTTTTGCGTCTGTGCTCAATGCTCGGGTGAAAGACAAGATAAACAGAAGCAAAATGTGAATCATCATCTTTGTTTCGCAGTTTTAACAAATGGGAGACATGTTGGGTTTATTCCCAGCGGACTCGACTGTTTATATACAAATTGAGCCTCGGTAAATTCTCGATTGAAGCCGCCTCCATAAGTGAACATGAGTGCAGGTTTACAAAGTATTCCAAATTGACAACTGCCCACTATATTTACATTCCTCCGAAAATGACCACGAATACAGGTTTACAAAAGTATTCCAAACTGACAATTGCAGACTAAATTTACATGATGCCTCCCTTGTCAACCACTCTTCCTTCTCCAATCACGTATTGAGATTGAAGTCCTTCAAAATTGCCTTGTTAAACACTCTTCCTTCTGAAATCATTTGTGGCGTAAAAGTCTTACAATGTGTTCTCAACATTATGCACGTCTCCACCGTGTTTATACAGTGTGGGCATATACGCTAGCCCTAACTCTATGCTTCAAAGAAATGCAAAAATACGAGACACTAGATCAATGACCCATAAAAAAGAATTTCATTAGTTTCACTTTCCATCGCCACCTTCGCATTCAGTTGGGGTACGGATTTGTTTCATAATATTTCATGACAAAGAGAGAAACCAAAAAAATAGGAAAATTCAATTCACGTACGTCACAAGGCCTCACCATTGTGATAATTAGTGTCATACAATTGACTATGGATAACACGAACATTATATCTTACTAGCAATTGCAATTTGGTATGCAATTTGTACGCTGAATATATATGTGAATTTCCTTTTTTTTTAACTTATATATATGTGGTTAAATATTATTTATTTTATTAAGTTTTAATATGTAAATGGTTTACTTTTTGCATTCTCGTTGATTGTATTTGTTTTAAAAATGTACAATATTATTAGTAATTTTTAAAACTATCAAGCTATCTTTGGCGTACCATTGCACACTAAGGAAAGCTTGGTTTAATAAAACATTATTTCAATTATGTCAGGGGACGAATCGAAGAAGGCGGACAAAGTGATCACTTGCTTTCCTAGTAATCATCCACCTATACTGCTCGAGTGATCTAATTTATTTCTATTGCACTACCCATACATCTAACATTTTTCATGGATTTGTTGGCAATCCACATGCAGACCATATGACATTTGTTTGCAATCCACATGCCTTTCTGTTCTTAAACATTTTGTATGCTTGTAGATGTGAGCAATGCCGAGGAAATAGGGAGTTTGGCACCTCTTGCAGATGTTCCTTCGGTATGTGCAAATGTCTTGCCAGAACACTTCATGAAAGAGAGAGAAACATAGGTCTTTCATGCATACGATTCTTCATTATCTTTATGGTTGCTAGTTTTGCATTCTTTATATTGCATGGGTATCTCTTCACATTCTTGTTTATATTGCTAAAAAATGTTTGTCATAACTAATTACAGGGGAGGAATCGAAGAAGGTGGAAAAAGTGAGCAATTGCAATTTCGTATGCAATTTGTATGCCGAATATATGTGAATTTCCTTTTTTTTAGTTATATATATGTGGTTTAATAAAACATTATTTCAATTATGTCAGGGGAGGAATCAAAGAAGGTAGACAAAGTGATCACTTGGTTTAATAAAACATAATAGATGACATAATAAATCACATGCGTTATAGAGACTTAAGCCAAGCTTGATAGTTTTATTTACTCTTGTGTGATTTATTAAGCTAAGCTTTCCTTAGTGTGCAATGGGTATGCTGAAGATGTTTGGAAGGCCTATTAGAAAAAAAAATGGTCAATACAATTGTGTAGTTAATAAGATCAATTAGTATTCTATTTAGTGTCTGATGTTTTCTTTGTAAATGTGTCTTAGTAGAGAAATCATAGCTTCAAATCAAAATTATACATCAACTTATAACGATCGAAACACGGTCAAACAAAACCTCTAAATCTTTAATTGTTGGTAGAGTATTCAGAGTTTTCTTTTCAAATAAATGTCAAGGATGTGGCCTGTGAGGATCCCACTTATGATATAAAAGATATGAAATTATAAAGAATAATTGAATATCAAATTGTATTATATTCTTCTGAATGCATTTTTTAATATATGTCCTATAAATAAAATGTATTATCTAGTTGCGTTTCTTCATGTGTCCAATGTTATCACACTTATATTTTTATTCTCAATATTTGTAAATGTATCATGAGATAATGATGTCTAATCCTCTTGGTCAAAATATTAGTTCTTCATTATTTTATAGATATACAAGTATATCTAATGTGCCTTCGTAAGGATCCTACACATCATAGTAATGTTGGTGGAGAAGAGAAATTATAAAAATGCCAACTGCTTGAAACCTACTAACAATGAAGGTCACAAACCATACCACAAGGTTTTTATAGTGATGAAATCTAAAGTTCACCATCTACAAAGGATTGAAGATTGATATGATATATCATTCTTTGTCTTTATCTTTGGTACTCTTTTGTTGCCCTCATTAGTGGCATGTCTCAGTGTGTGCCTTAGAGGGAATATTATTTATGGATGCTCCTTACAAACTATCCCAAAAGTACTCAACTTTGTTTCACTCACCAAATTTAATATTGGTAGAATTTTATAAGGGATTCATATGGACTAAGGGATTTCACATTATAAATGATATCACTTTAACCCCTTCATGAAATCCTAGAATGGATGAGGTAATGAAAAAGAGAATTTTAATAATGCACAAAATAATAGAGGTTACACTATATGTTGAATTTATAGAAAGACCATATAAAGAGAAGAAAAATAACTTGGGGGTTGTCCTTTAACCTCTAAATATAGTATATTTGTTAATTAGTAAAATAAATAGTCCATATGAAATTTAAAAACTGACACAATAATATTGCTACATAATTTAAAAAAAATAAATCTAATTTTTAAAAATAAAATAATTATATATAATTCAAACTATTTGTGTGAGAGAGAGAGAGAGGGGGGAGGGAGGGCGAGAGATTGATTTTATCTTCACCTCTTTCTCTATTTATCAATACTAACATCTCTATAAGTATAGCTAGTTTATAAGTATACAACTAGCTATGCATGTACTAAGGAGATATAAGTTATATGTACTTGTATACATATCTTTTAAATAATTTTCTTTATGTATTAATGTTATATACTTATATATCATATTTTTTTTTTCTTAAAGTAATAATATAATTATGACATTTTTTTAAATATTTTAACAATGTAAAGAAACACATTATATAAGACAGGTGCAATCAATAGATTCTGACAAGCTTATGGAGTGTAGACATTAATTGATTCATAATTTGAATGTATATGTCTGATGTATTAGTCAATTTGGAGTTTTTTGTGTTATTTTTAATTTCCTTATCTGTATGAAATTGAGTTGAAATAATAATATTTTATTATTAAATTGTATGTTTTCAAAGTACATTGGGTATTTTTTTTTAATAAATTAAAAAAGTTGAATGTAATTGCAATAATAGATTAGTTATTTCTTATGATTTTAAAAGATATTATATTACATTAAATTCAATTTAAATTGAAAAAGAGATACAATGATTAATAGAAATTCTCTATATCTAGAAAATTTTGATATATTGTTTAATATTTTGAATTTGATTATTTTAATATAGCACACATTTAAGTTTATTTAATTTAAAAATTTATTTTCAAGTAGAAAATTTTAATATATTGCTGAAAATTTTTAATTTGAAAATAGATGCTCATATCTATCTATATTAATAAAATTGAGTTGATTAAATATATAGGGAATAAAATAATTTAAACAATAAAAAAGTGATATATTGCATAATTTTGGGCATGTTTATGTCAACCATAGAGGTCTCCCTTCACATGTTTGGGGTTTAATTTTTTTTAATAAGGTTTTTCATAGATTTAATTTTGGTTTTGATCATGTTTATTGAATCATGGTTATTGATCAGAGCAAGAAAATATTCTATGATATTATGAGAATTGAATTGAGAATCAAAATTCTAAAAAATCTTAGAGCAATTCCTTACCTTCGCTAGAGGTGGATTGATTCTTCCCACTGATGCCTAAGTTTAGTCTTGTAGAGCATTGATATGTTGATATGGCTTATTAGTACATACTTAGAGGTCTAGGAGGAGGGAGAGGGGGAGACAAGGGGAGACATGTGTAGAGATAAAAGGGAGAAAGGAAGATAGAGGTAGATATGAAGACATATTGAGATCTAGGAAGTTAGAGACAAATAGATATCTAGAGATAAAGGTATAGCTAGAGTTAAAGATGGAGAGAGATAGGGAGATAGAGAAGGAGAGATATATAGGAAGATGGAGAGGGAGATATTGAGAGAGATATAGATGGTGATACAGAGTGATAGAGAAATAGAGATAGAAGAAGATATAGAGATGGGGAGGGGGAGAGGGAGAGAGATAGAGTAAAGTAGAGGTAGGCACACACACACACACACACTCAAGAGGGAGGGGGGAGGGTCTACTACACATTACATTTGATTGTAATCTATAATTGAAAATTTTAAGCATGTGAAGTGAATTGTCATTGTCAATTACGGTTCCATTTGATTGTGTTTTATATTTAAAAATATTAGGAATATCGACAAGGTTAGTTTTAGTCTATCAAGTCAACATGAGATACATTTTCTATTAAAAACATTATGCAACTTAAGAGATATAGTTAATGTATAAAAAAATTAATATTTGCCTCCTTTTATTATTTACTTCCAAATTTATTTTATTAAAAATTATATTTTGATTATTTATTATTATATATTTTTCAACATAAAGTAAAATTCAAATATCTTGCTAATATAAAAATCATTATAGAATTGTAATTTGTATTATACATTTATTATATGTACTAATTTTTTTATGATAATTGCCTTTTATATTTGTTTACTATTTTCTATAATATGAATTATTAAAAGTAAATATATTATAATATATATAATAATACACAATGCTAATTGAAATAATGTTTTGGTTGTTGTAAAACCACGTGCATTGAATGAAGTAGAATAAGAATAATTATAAATTGAATTGATTTTAATAATTTATAATTAATATTTATAAATTTGTAAATGGACAAATAATTAATGTGAACTTAATTTCAAATTTCAAATTAAAATACAATAAACTATAAACCATATCAAAATACATGAAAATCAAACATCAATTAAGATAATTAATAATAAATAATACACTTATTAAATTAATAAATAGTTAAAAATAATTTTTAAAATTTTAATTTATTTAAAAATAATATTATTAATGATTAAATAAACTTATACGTATATTATTAAAAATATTATATTTATTTTCAAATATATATAAAAAAAATATTCCAAAAGAGGAATCTCATGGGCCTTATGAAGAAGACATGCATTATTATTTTGTTTAAAAAGAAAAATAAAAACCAATGCTAAAGAATGATTTTAAATATTTTGACCATTTAAATTTTTAATTTAATAACTTTTAAATTTCTATTTAAACGTAAACAATATTAAATATGATAAAACATATAATGGATTGTAAAAATAATATGAATGTGTGGGAAACAAAAATAAAAATTTTCAAAATTGACGTGTACGGAGGGAAATGGAGCGAAGGTTTAAATGATGATAACTATTGGAAAAATATCTTTCTGGTGGTTCTGTCATTGAACAACTGCAAACAATAATACAATTTTTGAAGCTTTGAGAGGAAAAAAAAGAGATGTGAGTGTCGTACAGGATGGAAAAGAGAAGCTTGTCAGTGCCGTAGAATTTTTTTGTTGTCCAGCCACTATGTAATGTTTGTAGGCCCATTTTATAACGAATTGACATCCATAATTTTTTTAAATTAATGCATCTATGATGGATGGAAAAAACAATGAACTGATAGCGAGGAGTCCTCTGACATGGTGAGTAGGCATGTCTCGTAAACCGCAACCTAACTCTGGTTGCTGGTGATCTAAATAATCGCTTTGCAGTCATGTTTGCACTTCTAAAATTTTACAGATTTTGGTTTTTTAAAGCGTCGCAGATGATTTTGATCACTTCAATCCTCTTGTATGTGTATGGCATGCTAGACGGTCATCGATCAAGTTAACCTAGCTAGATGCGTTTCATACAAGAAATGCCTTCGTCATAATTAGTAGTTCAATCACATCACTTTTACTTGTACAATCAATTCTAATCGAGTTGAATAGTATCAACTTGAATTAGATTGACTTTATTTCAACTCATGTCTGTCAAAGCTAAAATGGGAGTTGACTTGGTTCATCGAACTGAAAGAGCACAAGAGAGTGAAAAAAAGATCAGAAATTTTAGTACATGTTGGAGTATCCTATCTATGCAAGGCTTTGACCCAGCTTTGTTCGACAGCTCATGGAAGAAGGTGGTTGTCATGATGAGTGAAATTTCATTCCAAATCTTGGTCAAGACAATTGCTTTGGTGACATGCATCCCAAATGATGGGGTGCACCTACCTAAGAAAATAAAAGGAGATTATAAGGAGGCTATGAGGAGGACTTTTCTATAAAAAAAATGGTGAGAAAATGAATCATTTACAAAGTGGATTCAACTATGTGAACTCTTAGAGGCTAGATTGAGACTTGCAAAGGTTCTAATGCCTTATGTCATCTTGGAAAAAAAGTACAAAAGGTTTCATATCTTTTTGTTTTCAATATTCAGTCACTTTTGACATCAAATGAAATTGAATATTTATTTATTTTTATAGTTATATACTTCTTTAGAATGTTGGAACATAATTTGTCGTTGTGCTAAAATAATAACCTATTAACAATTGATACAAATGGTAGAGATAAATGGATCTACAAGAGTTGGTTAATCCATGTCATGAGTTCGAAGGGAGATGTTGGTGATTACTCTGGAACAATCTCCCCTTAGTGTCATTTGATGTGATTCAAACTTGTGACCTAGCTCTAATACCAATTGTCAGAACACATTTGTCATTGTGCCAAAAGATCAACCTACTAACATCTAGTACACATGTTAGACATAAATAGATTACAAGAGATGATTAGTCTATGTTTGAAAGTCAAAGGGGTATGTTTGCAATTAGTCCAACATAAATGAGTTAATGTCAAAAAATGTTGGGTTTGGAAAGCCCCCCCCTCCCCCTCGGTACCCTCCTCTTTATCTAGGCTTAATAAAGTGCATATTTTAATACAATCTTTCCCTCATCCTAGCTAGTAATCCTAAGCCTAAAATTAATGTTGATCCCTCCATTCTCGTGCAACATACATGACCTAAACTACCCACCTAGAGAACCACTTCCTTTTCTACTAACCTAGGCCCTACACCAAATTTGAATCCCTCTCATAATACTACCACCTCTACCCCAGTCATTTTGGTTGATCTCACCATGGAGGCCTATAAATAAAAATGAAAAGGAAAAATGATGAGTTTTTTTGAGCCCTAGGTTGTAATTCAAAGCCCCCATATGTGTCTTATATGTCAAATATATACTATGATGAGGATTCTTCTAGAGATGACTCTAGTTTATTTGAGCATCCTTATTCCCCTAACCAAAATGGCCCTCGAAATCTCTCTCATCTTTCCTCCCTTAGTGATAACTCTAATGAGCTAGAGGAGGTGCCAATTTTCTAACCAACTTAGATATAATTTATGATCCATATTAAGATGTACAACAAAAATTAAAGAATGTTATAGGGCCTTCGACACCCATATGGAGCTTTCTAAGTGGACAATGGCACAAATCCACCATGCCAAACACAAAATTCAAGTGGTTGAGAAGTTAGTTTTTGAGAAAGCCTAGGAATGGCTAAATGAAGATATTGATAATAGAGCTTGGGAACAAACTAGAGTTACAATAGAAACCTTCAAGAGCTAGAAGGATATACAAATGGAAATTCAAAATTTTAAGAAAGAAGACAAGATCGCCCATTTGGTAGCTAAAGTGGTTAAACAAAAACAAAATCAGGAGGTCATCATGAAAAACATTACAGTGTTAATGGATTACTACATGGACTTAATAAAGAACATGGCCCTCACTATTTAGTTTTTACAACAAGAGTTGGAGTGCTAAAAGGAGATAAATAAGAAAAGAAGAAGTGAAGGGATGTCTATGGATCCAAGTAGCCTCTTGCATCAAGGTCATCTAAAGTAGATGTATCTAATTAAATTCCTTGATTTCTCCACCAAGATCAATGAAATTACTTAAGATTTAGATTCTAAACATTTCTCTTTTAAGGAGAAACTAGATATCGTGTAGAAGAAGTGGAAAGAAACAAAGGAATTGAATTCCCTTATTGATAATTAATTTTTTGGCTGGTCCCTTGTTGGTTCTCTACATTTTTTTATATTGTTATATTCTAAATATTCTTTATTTTTTATTTTCTTATTAATCTCACTCTCGGTGAGATTTGCCTCATTTCTTTTATGACAGTTTTGTAATGGATCCAGGCCCATTCCCATGATATTCTAATCAAAGCTCATGCTTATTAAATGAATGAATGCTATTGTGTTTGTAGGTCGCTAACTCAACCAACTCTTCTATAAAGACTAGTTCTTTTGCATGAGCTAAGTCCCTTTTTTGCCTCTTATTATTCTTTTCCTAGATTTGCAACAAGACTATTCCCCGCTCTTGGACTTGTTCAACAATGAATATTTTTTATTTGTTTGCACAATTTCACTAACACTATTATTCATCTAGTGCTCTCTAATCCAAAGTCTTGTGCACCTAACAATGGATACAGATAAATAAATATATACATTTCTTGTTGTATATGTAATTATTTTTGTGCTTAGGTTCTATATTTATAATATCCACTTATTTAATATTTGTCTGTCATACTTATTATTATATATTCACAAAAATATGATATATTTAGATATTTTGGATAGCATATTGATCTTATATATTTATGATCTTCACATGTTTTTGATTAATGCAAAAATAAATTTTGAAGGGACCAAAAACCTTTACAATAAGGTCACAAAAGATATTCCATGAAATCCCTCAACAAGGAATAAATCAAGACCAAAATGAGGGTTTTACTAGTATCCTTCCACAACTTGGGAAAATTTTTGCATGAAAATAACCAACATGCACCCAAAAAAAGGAAAAGAAGGACTAGAGAAAACTCTAGCCACAACACCATTACTAGAAGCCATTAAGAAATACCTTAGTCCCTACCCTTGTAGGAGAGAAGGGTCATGTCAAAAGAGGGCGTAGGCATCATAGAATTTTTATATTTTACAGTAATCCAACCCTATTCCACCTTAGTAGCTGCTTCTTGTTAGGCCAACGAGTGCAGCCCTAGAGTCCCAACACCCTGAGATGATAGGCCAACAATGCCAATACAAGAGAAAGAGAGAGAGCTAGAAACACCCTGAGAGACAAGACCAACAACACTCTCAAAAGAAAAAGTACACCCCCCAGCATGAGCCCTATAAGAGGCAACAATATTTTGGGAAAAAAATAGGTGCAGAACCAATGGCACTAGCCATCCCAACAACACCAATGCCAGTAGATCCAGTAGTCCTAGAATTCCCTTCTTGTAAAAAGAGGAAGGGACATAACTATCCTCAACAAAAGCCACCAGAAATGCCAACTTGAGAGGAAACTCCAAGATCCTATACCATTACCTGAGAGAAGCTCAAATTATATTTCTTCTCAACTATATAATGCTGGTTTGAGGCACCAATCCACCAAGAAGCTGAAGAACTCCTCTTCTCAAACCCATAATGCTTAGTCGTATGTCCTATTTTAAAACATCTATGAAATCTAAAGGGAATCCCTTCATAGTCCAAAGGTTGAACCCAACCATCCTTAGAAGATTCGATCAGGATCTCATCATGCAACCCCTTTGAAATATCAACCAAAATTTCAACATAGGTGGAATGAAGAATGTCAGAAGATTCTTCATCCACCAATAGAAAATCCTGAAGAGTATTACCAACATCCTCAAATAGATAATCACCCAGAGATGAATGGGAAAGTAAGGAAGACAAACCTAATCAAAATCTTATCAAAATTTTCAAAAGAAAGATTGAACTCAGGGTTCCAGGGTTTAACCATAAGTAGATATTTTTTCTTTATTCTAAAAAAATGGTCACACAATATTTTCTTTCTATCCTCTGTAATCTCAATTTTTCCAATGAAAAAAACTCTACCCATAGGGTAAATGTGAATTGTACAAGCAAGGATGGGCTCCCAAAACTTAGAAATCCAAGCATGTAGTTTTGGGAGGATAGGCCAATTTAAGATTTTACCATTTCGAAGCCCGAAACATCCAACTGAAAAGCTAGAAATAAATCTTTTCAAAACCCAACATTCAGAAACCTTCAGAATCTAAAATTTAAACCCTGGGTCAAGGTCGAGGTCAACCCTAACCTAAGTCAGGGTTGAGGTTGACCTTGACCCAAAAGTTTGACCTTGAATCTAAAGTCAAGAACTTAAAATTTACAGAGAAGGATGCTAGAAATAGGCAGAACAAAAGTGGAAAATGAGGTAGGACAGGGCAAAAAGCCAGATCCAAGCCAAAGGCCCATTCAAGGAATTTTAAATGACCCCAAACCACTTACGCGAAGGGCTAAACCAGTCCCAAATGGAAGTGATTCCATTTTTCGACGATATGTTTAGCCCCCACTTTAGCAAGAGTATGGAATCGATGCAAACTCTTGGTAAAGGAGATCACAAAGAAGAAGAAGGCAATCTTATTGAAATTAAAGGGACAAAGAAATCCTCAAGACCCTAGGGAATCAAGTCTTTGTCAACTCCAAGATTACAATAAGAGAGACATCTCTAGAAAAGAGAGAGAAGAGGGTGTGATTACCTCGCCCAATGATAACTTATGTCCCATTGTGAACCACACAAGGAAACAACGCAACTAGAAAGATGGAGTTGAACTACCTAATAAATGTGTCCACTCACTAGTCAACCCATCAAGGATTCACCTTTAGGAATATCCTATTCCAAAAGAGAAAAACCAAAACAAGAGAGATCCAGTCTTAAGGACACCTCTAACCTTAAGGGATCAAAACATGAAAATTAAAATTGGAGGTATCAAGAGATCCTATAAGGTAAAAATCCATTATTTAAGGATTAGTCACTAATCAATAAAGGGAGAAAATCTTTGAAAAATATATTGAAAGTACGTGTGTGCAAAAAGTGAGCAGAGTGTATGCCCCAAGTTAAAGTCATTTCTAACACTTTAACAGGAGCAATGGCTTGAACGGAAACATAAATAACTCTATTGATTACGTTTCCACTACAAAATGCCTCCAAGAGAAGACAAATCAAGGGAAATACCACATAAACATATAGAGAAGACACAAGGGATCTACCTATCGTGGGGTCAATATGATTATAAGATAATATTATATATGATATTATTGAAAATGAATTGACATCATTCCCCAAAGAAAGTAGAACTACAATCACAATGGACGAAAGAAAATGCAAGAGCTACGAAGAAGAGTCTTTTTGGACCACAACATGGAGACCAAAAAGAATCAGTGCTACCAAGTCGCCAATCCAAGCAGACTACACACAGAAAATATTTATGAATAATAGAACAAGTACAATGTAACATGAAAAAAACATATAGAAGAGTAGAGATACATATAGAGGAATAGCACAACATGTTTGATTCCTTTATCACCTTGCACCAACAAAGTAACTAGGGTCGTATAAAAGAATCTAACAAACATTTAGAAAACACATTATGGGAGAAGCACAATACAATAGGCAAACACACAAAAAGCTACCATGAAGGACAAGCCAATCAAGCGCATTGCCTACTCTCCCTATCTTGATTTGTATTATTTAGGGAAGGTGGGAAACTAGAAAGAGGGACTATATCCAACATAGTAGGAATAATAGCTAGTTCCAAACAAGGATCCTCTTGAGAATTGTGATGTTTGATACCAGGTGTAATTATCAATTGTGTTGAGAGTATATTAGGTAAATTAGTATCAATGTCAATAGTCTTATATTCATCATTAGCATCATTAGGATCATCAAGAGTATCTTCTTCATCAAGATTAATCAAAATAGAATCTAAGATATGAATAGAATCATCATAATCATTCATCTTAACATCATTATTAACATTAAATTATTCTAACACTTCAGACATAGGTTGGTCAAAAGAAGGTAAATAACTTTGAAGAATAGAGGCACGGGCCTTAGCTTGAGCTTGACGCTTCTTACGACATTCATTGGTAGATCGGTTACATTTTTTCTTGTTTGAAATATGTTGAGAACTAGGAGGAATGACCACCATTTCCTTCATAGGTTCTATAGGAGGATTAGTAGGATTATCAGTAGACTAAAAAACAACACTAGAAGCTTGATTAATAGAACTAGAATCCATGGATAAATGAGTTATGGAAGGCGAAGGAAAAAGACCAAGGTTAAGATCCATCTGAGGTATGCTTAACTCAAAAATATTGCGATATTTATAGGCTTGATATGAGCAAAAAATGTTATCAGGTCGAGAAGGACATGAATTAGGTAATGAAGGCCAGAAGAAGTCAAGGGTAGCACAATCACTGGGCCTAGAAGGTTTATATAAAATATGATTAATCATCTTCACTTCTTCATCATGAATGAATTTAATACACTTATGGATAGGAGAAGCAATGACATGCATGGCATTCAACCAAGAAAAACCAAGCTTAACATGAAACTAATCAGAAGTAGGAAGAACAATGAAGGTAGTGTCCACAACTTTACCACAAAGTTCAACAGGTAAGTTAATAGAACTAAATGATGGATAAAGAAAACCATTACAAGTTTGGATCCTCACATTAGATGTATCATAACAATCACATTGTAAGTTCTTCATAAAAAATATTTTCTTCAGTAATAATATTGACTAAGGATGTAGGATCAACAAGACAACTATATGTAGGTATCTTAGAAATCCTAACATAAATGTAGAGGGGACCATCAGGAGATTTAACAGTCTCACAATCATCAAATGTAATCAAGAGTTCCCTAGGTCTTTTATTCTTAGGTTGTTTTCGAGGTTTAGGTCAAGGTTTCAGTTTAGGCTTAGGTTGAGGTGGAACTTGAAGTTGAGGTTGAGATTGAGGATGGGGTGGAGATACAGATTGAGACAAAACAACATGCTCCACATAGTTAACAATATCATTGAGATTATCCATCTTTTAATCATAAACAATATCCACAGAAGATGGCTGAACAATGGTATTAGTATCATGTGTAGGCAAAGGATTCATATAGATTTGGAGATTTTGATTTTGAGGAGAGAGATTTATTCCCACTACCATCAAAATTATCTATAGATAAAGCATTAAAATCAATTAAGTCTCGAACCTTTTATTTTAAAGAATAACACTTCTCAGTATCATGGCTATTTTAACGATGGTATTGACAAAAGGCTTTGGAATCAAAGGATTTGAATGCCATCGTAGTAGGTAAAAGAGGCCAAATAGGAGGTAAAGTAATCATATTAGCATTCAACAATTTACTCATAATATAATGTAAAGATTCAAAAATAGGAGTAAACGTATGATTCAAATAAATTATTGGATGCAACAACAACTTGATCAACAACTACATTTACTTGCTTATTTATCTTAACATAGTTGTTAGGTTTTTGAAAATTATTGGGATTAGGAGCATCATCACTCTTATCAACTAGAACAGGAGCCATTGGAGTGTTGCTCTCAAATTGACTCACTTGTAATTCATAATGATGAAGTGTTGCACAAAGTTATTGAAAAGAGGTAAATTTATTAAGCAGAATATTATCTCTAATATCCTTTTGTAAATTTGAAATAAACATATGCTGAATATCAATAACATGAATATGATAGGAAATTTGAATATAAAAATGCTTAAATCCACCAATAAATTCAGTCAATGTTTCTTTCATATTTTGTTTACAATGCATCAAATCGGTTAAGGATACTTTTTGACCAATGTTATTTTGGTACTGTTGGATAAAGGCATTAGCAAGTTTTGGAAAAGAATCAATAGAATAATGAAGAAAGGAACAATACCATTGCAAAGCCTTATCACAAAAATTTCTAGCAAACAACTTGGCTAAAATCCTATGGTCATGAGCATTGTCACTACAAAGGATTTGACATGTTTTAACATGAGTGACAGGGTCTCCCTTACCATTTTAATTTAAAATATGAGGCATATCAGCTTGTTGATGAATAGGAGCACAAATAATGTCTAGGGATAAAGGACTGCACATGTCACATGTAGGAATACTAAACATGGATTGAGTTAAGGATGCAAGTTGTTTTAAAGAGGACACATTTTGAGCCAATCTAATGATTGTGGAATCATTAGAAGAAATAGGAGGCAGAGAAATATTAGACACACTAGGGAAAGTGTAGGAAGCAATGGGAATGGAAGACACAACTGGGGGAACACTTGGAACCACAGTTAAAAGAGGGTTAGAATAAGTAAAAGGAACACTATGATAAGAAGGTTTTGAAGTAGGTAGAGACACCGGTGGAACACTCATCGGAAGAGAGGGAACCAATGTAGTCACTAGAGGTGGACTATAAGTAGGAATTCTAGGTAAAGGAACAGAAGAAGGTTCTGTACTAGTAACATGAGGAGTGAATCCTAGATCTTGAACTTCTTGAGCTAATGGTTTAACATTTAAATTCACAAGATGAGTACTATCGTGTAAGAGATTAACACCTTGATCACTATCATGAAGGAATTTCTTAAGAGCATATATAGCTTGAATAAAATCTTGATTATGGTTTTCTTGAATAAGATAATTTCCCATTTTATCAAGTTCAATTGAAATTTTTGGACTTGTTCAGGAGGAACTCTTAAAGAATCATCCTCATCATGAGATGAGTGAGAAGATTTATGCTTCATTGTAGGATTGGAATCATGAGTAATCAAATTGTCATCTGGGATCCTAAGGAGAGGAGAGGAAGACTCAGGATCAAAGAAACCCATAAGTTGGTGACTTCTTCTAACCAAAATATTATAAGTAGGACTAGAGGTAGTAAAGCTCATATACCAAAGCAATGCAAATGAACTAAACTAGGAAAACATAAGGCATGAAAAAATAAATGTTTTTGTATTTTGGCTTTATATTATTTTTGAAATGTAAATGCAAACACATAAAAGAAGGCTAATACATGCAAGATCTAACACCATAAAAGAAAGAGTTGTCTATTGTAGGTTCACCAAAATATAATATAGGAAATGAATGTGATGATAATGGATGACCAAAATGTGATGAGAGAGAGATATGTGATATATGTGAATGTGTGTGTAGAAGGAGTGGGGAAGGTAAGATCTTGTTCTTAACCCCTAATTCCCAAAAGAGAGATCCAAATAGATTAACCACAAGAAAATTGTCAATGCATAAATGAATCAATCGATGAAGAATATGAAGAAAGAGGAAAACCTTACATTCTGTTATGGAAGAGAGTATTAAAATCTTAATTGAATTGAAGACAAATACTAACCTTGAAGTATAACAGATCTGAAAATTTCTACTTTCTAGTGTCTATACTGAGTTTCTGAAAATTCTACAACCGGATCTGGAAGAGAAACAAAGAGATGAAGAAAACCCAAAAATATTTTGCTTTTCAAAACCAGGTCGACCTTGACCCACATGAAGGTTGACCTTGACCCCTTTATGTTGACCTTGATCTACACTGCTCCGACGAGAATTATATTCATGGATCTCAAAATTTTTTTGAAAAGGGTGTCCGAATATGCTCTATAATTCGTTATTCTTCACTTATTCCTGTAGGAAAAATGGTTTTGTTTTTTGGATGAGGGGTTTGCCTTGGTCAAACCCCAGTTTTGGAATTAACCTTGAAATATAATTGAAATTATAGTAATAAACAAAGTAAATGGAACAATTCACCTTGCTTATGTTTAAACCCTTGTCGAGGATTCGAATCCTTGAATCCACAAGTATGGATGCTCCAAATGAATGTAGAATTGGATGTAGTATGTCTCAAATCAATGGCATTTAGATATTCAACACCAATCTTGAATGGATCATGGAATAGGAAGAATGTTGAATGGATATGGATGGAGAAATATTCAACAAGAGGACTCCATAGGGATTGAATCCTTGAATGGCTACCAATGGATCTCCTTGATGAATTGAATCTTGAATGCTTGAATTCTTGAAGATAGATGAATGCTTGAATTCTTTCTTTCTCCTTCTTGCTTTCTTCTTGATTTCTTGATTTCTCTTGATGGATTTCTTGAATTAGGATTGAGAGATATGATTGAAATGAGAGGAGAAGGCTTCCTTTTATACTATTCTAGGGCACAAACTTCTAGAGAGGCTGACATAGGAGAAATAAATTTGCATTAAGCCTATACCCCTAGGAGTGGACCTAAATTAAATATAATTTAAGATTTTACCGTTTCGAAGCCTGAAACAGCTGACCCGGAAGCAAGAAATAAATATTTCTGAAACTTGACATCCGGAAACCTTCAAAATCTAAAATTTAAACCCTGGGTCAGGGTCAAGGTCTACCTTGACCCAGAAGTCAAGAACCTCAAATTCATAGAGCAGGATGCTAGAAATAGGAACATAAGTGGAAAATAGGGCAGGACAGAGGAAAAAGCTAGATCCAAGTCAAAGACACATTCAAGGCATTTGACATGACCCCAAACCATTTACTCAGAGGGCTAAACCAGTCCTAAATGGAAGTTATTTTATTTTCTGATGATACACTTATTAATCTCAATCTTGGTCAAATTTGCCTCATTTTCCTTTATGATAGTTTTGTAAAGGATCCAGGTCCATTCCCATGATATTCTAATCAAAGCTCATGCTTATTAAAGGAATGAATGCTATTATGTTTGTAGGTCGCTAACTCAACCAACTCTTCTATAAAGACTAGTTATTTTGCATTCGCTAAGTCCCTTTTTGCCTCTTATTAATTTCTTCCTAGATTTGCAACAAGACTATTCCCTACTCTTGGACTTGTTCAACAATAATTTTTATTTATTTATTTGCACAATTTCACTAAGACTATTGTTCACCTAGTCCTCTCTAATCCAAAGGCATGTGCACCTAACAATGGATGTAGAGAAAAGAAATATATATATTCCTTGTTGTATATGTAATTAGTTTTGTGCTTAGGTTCCATATAATTTATAATATCCACTTGTTATAATATTTGTGTGTCATACTTATTATTAAATATTCACATAAATATGATATATTTTGATATTTAGGATAGTATATATTGATCTTGTATGTTTATGATCTTAACATGTTTTTGATTAATGCAAAAACAAATTTTGAAGGGACCGAAATCCTTTACAATAATGTCACAAAAGATATTCCATGAAATCCCTCAAAAAATAATGAGTCAAGACCAAAACGAGTGTTTATTAGCAGACTTCCATTACCTAAGACAAACATTGCATGAAAAGAACCAACAATGTAGCAAACAAAAAGGACTAGAGAAAACTCTAGCCACAACACTATTACTAGAAGCCATTAAGAAATTCCTTTGTCCCTACCCTTGAAGGGGAGAAGGGTCGTGTCAAAAGAGGGTATAAACATCATATAATTTTTATCTTTTACAGTAATCCAACCCTCTTCCACCTTATCAGCCGCTTCTTGTTAGGCCAACAAGTCCCGCACTAAAGTACCAACACCTTGAGATGAAAGACCAACAACACAAATAGAAGAGCCAAAGATAGATCTAGAAACACCCTGAGAGGAAAGACTAGCAATGCTCTCAACAAACAAAGGAAACCCTCCAATAGGAACCCTATCAGAGGAAACAATATTTTGGGGAAAAATAGGTGTAGAACCAACAACACCAGCCATCCTAGCAACACCAATGCTAGTAGATCCAACAGTCCTAGAATTTCCCTTCCTACAAAAAGAGGAAGGGACATAACTATCCTCAACAAAAAAACTACTAGAAACACCAACTTGAGAAGAAACTTCAAGATCCTATACCACTACCTAAGAGAAGCTCAAATCATATTTCTTCTCAATCGTGTAATGCAGGTTCGAGGCGACTATCCACCAAGAAGCCAAATAACTCTTCTTCTCAAACCCAAAATGCTTAGCCACATGTCCAATTTTTAAAAATCTATGAAATTTGAAGGGAATCCCTCCATAGTCCAAAGGTTGAACCCAGTCGTCCTTAGAAGATTGGATTAGGATCTCATCATGCAACCCCTTTGAAACGTCTAGCTCAAAAAAAATTTGAGAATAGGTAGAATGAAGAATGTCAAAAGATTGTTCATCCACCCATAGAAAATCCTGAAGAGCATTACCAACATCCTCAAATAGATAATCACCCATAGATGAATGGGAAAGTAAGTAAGAAAAACCTAATTAGAATCTTATCAAACTTTTTAGAAGAGGGATTGATCTCAGGGTTCTAGGGTTTAACCATAAGAAGATATTTTTTCTTTATTCTAAAAAAAAGGTCACACAATATTTTCTTTCTATCCTCTGCAATCTCAATTTTTGCAATGAAAAATGCTCTAGCCATAGGGTAAATGTGAACTGTACTAGCAAGGATAGGCTCCCAAAAATAAGAAATCAAAGCATGCAGTTCTGGGAGGCTAGGCCAATAACCCTAAACCGACAGATGATAGCATGAGAAGAAAAAATAGACAAATTATGGTCTATTTCCTCCTCCATACCCTCATTCAGCTTCAAAGTTATAAAACATGACACTGGAATGTAACCCCAAGTAGGAAGACATCTCGAGGGAACTAGTAAACCACCTAAAACACCCTATCTAGTAGAAGCCCAAGTGGTAGAGTTTAGACCAGGGAAGCCAGGAGAAGCTAACCTAAACATGCAGCTAAGTTTGCAGAGCAATTTTTTTTTAAAGTTAACAATCAAAAACATCAAAGTTTCACAATGCGGAAGCAAAGCATAGCAATAAACAACTTAAATAGGTTACCACTCTCAAGGGTTCCTTGATGAAGAATATGAAAGAATTAATTAATTAATGTAGATAATATATAATTATGAATCCTAAGAAAACAACTGAAAGATAAATACAACATCAGATACAAGATAACATAAATACAATTGGCACCATAAGGTAACCATAATAGTCTGCATCCACTACACATGTCGCAGGGTATATAATACAATAACTGAGAAGAAGTACAACATGACATCTGTGAATATCTAATACAATGATACAAGATCACAAGAAGAATAAGAACAAGTACACATCTCCATAAATGAAGATCAAGAAAGAATAACTGCCACATGGATCATCCAGCCTTGGTGCACGAACGTCGAAATCTCAGATGGTAAAAGAATCACTACCACCCGACCTCGTGAACCTAAATGGTCCACTCCCACCATACTGGGGAGATAACATTAGATCCCACTCAGATAACAAACATCAATAAAACAAGCTAAGGAAAAGATCCTGAAAGCTTCTAACTCAAAGGTACAAAAACTACAACAAGGTAAAACATACTCAAGTAGAGGCAACCAATACACGTAGGAAACCTAAGATGCATAAAGGCAGTGTCATCACACGAGCCAACTCTAAGGTTATCCTGGTAGTCTCTTTAGACCCCGACGCCCTAGTGACTCTATGTGGTTTTAGTAACCTCTCGTGTAGACAAGGTACTACCTATGCCATATCTAGTCCACAAAGGCAGCAAGCAACTTCTCACTCCCATCCTAGTCAAACTCAATTAGGAACTCAAGCATGGGCGAGGCACATAATATCTTATTAGGTTCATTTTAAATTCCCAATGTTATTAATTATGACTTATTTAAGTTACTTGTAATAGGATCTCCTGGTAGCCACTTTCAGGCTCCGACACCAATACAAGCCACTTCCTGATATACACTTAGATGACCTACCCTAGGGTTTCACAAGATCAATAAGAACTCTGAGTTAACACAACTCATGAATCTCAATAGCTAGATCCAACATGCAAGACCAAAAAAACTCCAAGAAAAAACCCACCTAGGGTTAGAACATCTCATACAACCAAATAGAGTATGCAAAGCAAACAACAGAGAAAATACAAATACCCAAAAAACCCGCCTCTGGATTATACCCCAAATAACAACTACAATCCCCTAATAAGAAATTCAAGACAAATAGCTCCAAGGGTATCTAAAGTTATAAGTTTACTAAAGTTTACATTACTTACATGCACAAGAATAACAATCCAAGATAACTAAAGATTTAATCTCAACCTAATACTTTAGCCAGATATAATCAATTAAAATCAATATGAATTTACTCTAGCTTTCAAATACATCTAGTAAATAAATAAACTAATAATTTTTTTTTATCAAATTAAACTTATAATCAAATTAAGAAGATACCTCAATAATCCAATTTAAAAATGATCATAGAACAACCAAAAACCCATAATAATAATCCTCATGATATGCATTTATAATAAAAAGAAATTAAGTAGAAATAAGATTAAACTAATTTCTTGAATAAATACACAAGAACAAAGGTCAAATATTAAATTAACTAATTTAATACAAATATCAAATAAGAAAATTTATATATAAAAAACAAATTTTAAAATAAAAATTAATATAACAAAACTTATAATAATTAATAATTTTTAAACGAATTAATAAAAGTTAAAAAAAATTTTAATGTTGAGTGGGGAGCGCACGCACCCCCACACCCCAGCCTCGGTGCACGAACCCCCACTGTAGGGTTTGGTGTGCGTCAGTACCATGTGATACTGGCGCATGATAGTCCTTTGAGGGACTGTCGTGCGTCAGTACCCCATAGGTACTGCACATAGAAGCCCTTGGGGATGCACGTAAAGGTAAGGGGAGAGGTAAAAACCCCTCCAAAAGTTATAGTTTTATTTACTTTTAAAAAAAAAATTAATTTTATTTTATAAAAAGAAACCCAATATAAATTAATATAAAATTTTTGCAATAGTACTTTAAATACATATATATCAAATCAGTATATATATATATATATATATTTTATTTTATTAGCCACATAAATATAAGTATATATTGCTATATATATATTATATTTATTTAATTACATATAAATATATACCACAAATACAAATATTCCCTTAACAAGAATATTATCTCTACTAGTTCTCAACAAAGCTCAAAACCTCACTCCTATCGGTTTCTGTTAATTCCTCTACAGATTCCTCAAAACCTTCATAACTTTCATATCAGATAGGCGAAAATATTCAAATCAATTTACAATAAACTTTCAAAACTTCTTCAAAACATTTCGATCCAACAGGCACAAGGAAGACACACTTTACTTTTCTGCAAAGATTCGAAAAGGAATAACCATAATAAAAATAAAAACCTACCTCAAATCAAAATTATATAGATTCGACGATGTCCGGGATGAAGAAATAACACCCAAGCTTTTCAAAGAGCTCTCCCAAATTTGTCTCCAAATCTATCTCCAAAATTCTTCCTCCAAAACTGTGCAATCCAATAATGGCTAAAACTCTCAATACATAAATGAATCTCCTTTCACATGCAAGGGTTCAAACTCGACTCCAAGAGAGCTTTGCATGAAAACAAACTTTAGTTTACAGTTCAGTTTCAGTCGAACTAGAGTCTCCTCTCCACTTCGACTTTTGTTGAAAAGCACTTAACCAAACTTTAACTTAAATCATTAATTTGATTTCATTCAATTATGAATGTACAACTTAATGCATTTAAACAATTAAGAAAAACATTTAGTTTGACATAAATACCACATGCCAAATTAACCCTTAATTTAATAAATATATTTTAATTGAACAAAGATTAAATTTATGATTAAATATTTCAAAGGTGAAGATATTCTCATTAATTAAATATTTCAACCACACCCAACAATAGCATATAATTAATTTTTGATTAATTTATTTCTTCCACTATACAATAAAAATAATAATTAAACTAAATAAATACATCTATTTAATTATCAATTAAATGATGACCCACAACTAAAAATAGAATGATCCTAATACAGAAATCACACCAAACATCACAAATCCAAAGAATAAAAAAGACCTAAGGACCTACATTCATACTCAGGACAAGGGTATAAACTCATGTTAATTGGACAAGTTTAGAAGGGTGGAAACACAAAATCTTGTCCTCTATTTCAGGACAATATTTGGCTTAGGTTGGGATTTGGAATTGAATATTATCTACCCTCTTTTACCATTGAGACTTGCGATAGGGAATGCTCATCTTGACAATTTAGGGAAGTCAATACCCAGTACCTGCAAACCTGCATAAGAGACAAGCATGTGCATATATTTATAGAGATATAATAGACAATGGCGGGGATCGGCCGATCGTGTGGATCTCACAAGCAAGTAACTATGACTCTATCCCTCAACCACATCAAGCACATCAAACAGAAATATAAAAGAATACATGAACACCATACACATGCAAGTATGGGGTAAGTATAATCATCATTATAAATAACATTTTGAAACAAATATAACATCATAAATGACAACATATAAATGAGTCAATATAATCATCATAAACATCCATTTATTAGAGATTCACCATGAAGTGACATACATCTAAAATCATAATAAAACTGAAATAACGAAGCACACATACAAGTGGCCTAAAAGAGTTTGGCAAGGAAAACAAAAAAACAAACTATGGAGGGGTACTACATCCACCTCCCCTATAAATAGGCTTACTCCTGGAAGCCTACGAACAAAATAGGAACATAAGTCCCATAAACATCGCTACACCCAACTAAAATCTAAGCAAAGGATCACTAAGTACATCCCATTGGACCCTTTTGTGCCCTGTGGTCCAAACTCTGAGGAACAAACCCTACTACAAAAGCCCTATGGGATCTACCTGCATCGTTGACTGTAGGCTTAGAAGCTGCCCGCCTCTGTCCTGAATGCTGAGCTGAACACTGGGGACATTTGTTTTCCTTATGACCGAATTGGCCACAAGAGAAATAATCTCCATTAAAACCTTTCCCCACTGATGGTTGTTAGAGTAAATGGTTCTTTATCATTTTACTCATTACTTAAGTTTACTTAGGTGAGCTTATTTATAGGAGGAATTATTCTTTTTTGGATATTATTAGGATGATATTGTTGGGCCCTACTTTGACTCCAACTACCTCTAAGATGTAGTTGAGTCCAAGTACTCCAACTACTTTGTTTGGTAGTTGGTTGACTCCAACTACTTCTAAGATGTAGTTGAGTCCAATTACTCCAACTACTTTATTTGGTAGTTGGTTAACTCCAACTACTATTCTCAACCATATCCAAACCACCTACCATCTCTTGCCTATATAAACAGGCTAGATCTCTTATATTTGTAACTTTGGAGATATATTGTATATGCTAGGATAGCATAATAGAGATTTTCCTTAATATTATTATGCCTTTGAGCATATACATTAAGATTGTCTAATAGCGTTATTCTAGTTATTTTATTTCTATTTTTGATCTAACACTTTCAATTAGATTCTGGGTTATTTTTGTTTATTAGCAGATTCTAACATGATATCAGAGCATTTTTTGAAAGATTAGTTTCAATAATCTCCATATTTTGCATATATTTGTTTTTTCTTGATCTGGCTGATTGCAGGACTTTGAAGGATCCAAAGAGCAATTCTGATTACACCATTGTGTCTAGAAGGCTCGGGAAAGTCAAGATTGACTTTCGTTTCATCCTTTTAAGAGATTGTTTGCAAAAGTTATAAAATAAGGTTTTGTACCTCAGATCTGGAGAACAACATGAAAAACGGAGTATTTTCAGGCCAAACAGACCCTTCCATTGCGTCCAGAATGGCAAAGGGACAAATTTTGATATAAAATTCACCCCATTTTGGTGACAGAAGCATCTAAGGGAAATAAATTATCCAAGACGCTGCTCAGCAGACAAACCAAGGCAACAACATGCAAATGACAGCCATAAGGCCATCAAATTTACTACCTAGTCAACTACGTGAAGTCATTGTTTTAAAATTGACCTTCATCTAGCCATCAAAACAGGCCCTTCTAGAGCACTCGTTGGTGTTTTGCTCATAACTTGAGCATATGGTGTCAAAATTGAGAAAATAAGATATTGTCGGAAAGCTCTTTCCGAGCTCTATCTAGATCTAGAGGTTTTATCTTCTGATTTTTCATTTTTGATAGTGTTTTTTACTATCAAAGTTAGAAGTTCCTTTTTGCACTCTAGGAGCCATAACTTTCACTCCAGTGTTCCATTTTTCAAGAACAAGATATCATTGGAACGCTAGTGAAGAGTACTACACGGATACAAAGGTTATTTTTCCATATTTTATCTTTGGTTCATTTTGTATCAGAAATTGTAATTTCAGCCATTATGAGCCTATTGAAGATTGTAACTTGGAAAAGAGCTTTGTAAACACACTAAACTATAAAGTGCCAACCTATAAATATTGGGAGGGGTGAATTTTTTATCTAGTGAAAAAGGGAGGGATCTTCTTGTGTGGTCTTGTGTACTTTCTTCTTGTGTGGTTTGTCTCTCTTCTTTTTCACACTACATTTTTCATTTTTAACATTAAAATGGATTAATCAACAATTCCATTACTCACACCCTATAACTACTATGAGTGGAAGTCTAAAATGATAATCTATCTTAAAAAATTGGGGTTATATAGAGTAACAATGGATGTTGAAATTGAACCAACACTACTTGTGGAAAAGCCCAAATGGCTCAACAAGTGTGATGAAGCATATGACACTTTGTGCATGGCCATATCTCCAGATCTTCTCTTTCATGTTGAATCTGCTACAACTCCTAATAATGTATTGACAACATTAGAAGGGTTGTTTGGTAAGCAAGATGAATTAAGACGACATCAATTGGAGAATGAATTGATAGGGTTAAACCCTTGTAACTATGACACAATTCAAGACTTCTTCACAAATTTGAAGGCTTTAAGATTGCAATTAAAAGCATGTGGAATTGAGAAGAAAGATTTCCAACTAATTATTATCATTCTTTCCAAACTTGGTTCGACTTATTCAGTATTTGTTTCTACTTTCTATGCAACAAAAAGTGCCTTAGGAACCAACTATACAATGCCTTCTCTTGATGAGTTTGCAAATGAACTCACCAAGGAACAAGACAAGTTGATTCATATGGGCACAATTAAGCCATCCAAGTCTCATGCTTTGGTTGCAAATCAAGGTACAAGAGAACAAAGAGGGCCTTTTAAGAAAGAGAAGAAAAAAAAGTACCAAGGAGAAAAGAGGTAAGAAAAGAAATTGGTTTCCCCAAAAAAAATAAATGAGGCGTCTTCTTCAAAAGGTGCAAGCCAAAGAAGGAGAAAACAATATGCTCCTATTATAAGAAACTTGGACATGATGAACACAAGTGTCTAAAGAAGGAAATTGATCACTTGTCTCATTTTCTTGAAAAGAACAATATCAAAGTACTTGATTATGTCAAACCAAGTTCATCTCAAGAATCTTCAAAGGATGCAAGTAAATGGAAAGGAAAGGATAAGGCCCTAGTTTCTTTTTCCTTACAACCAAATTCTTGGATTATTGATTCGGGTGCTTCGCACCACATGGCTTCATCAAAAGAAAGTTTTTTCTCCTTGGAGTCATGTTCTACGCCATCCATTCTTTTGGGTGATGACACTCCTGCTGAAGTGCATGGGAGAGGGTCTATTGGTGTGAGTGAAGGAACATTTCATGATGTCCTTTGTGTTCCATCCTTGTCAACTATTCTCCTATCTATCTATCATATCACTCACATAGGCTTTGGTAAGTGGGTTGAGTTTACTCCAGACACAGTGGTTATTAGTGAATGAACAATGGGTCTATAGTTGTAGTGGGAAAGGCAGATCATCAGTCTAGATTATATACCTTCTCTCACTTTGTTCTTGATTCTCCTTCACTTACATTACTCACTCACTCAAATGAGGTGAGTCATTTGTGGCATCAACGGTTTGGCCACTTGAACTACCACTACTTGCAAAAGCTTAGTCAAAATAATATGGTTATAGGATTGCCTTCTATTCAATTCTCTAATGGAGTTTGTCAAGGCTGCATTCTTGGAAAGCATCATGAGGAACAATTTGATAAAGGAAAAGCATGGAGAGAAACACAGCTTTTGGAGCTAGTACATAGTGATTTGGTAGGACCATTTCCACATCTTTCTTTTAGCAAAGCTAGATATGTTTTAACATTCATTGATGATCTTTCCCGGTATACATTTGTATATTTTCTCAAACAAAAGTCTGAAGTCTTTGAGTATTTTCAAGAGTTCAAAGCCTTTGTAGAGAAACAAATAGGGAAATCCATCAAGGTTTTACACACCGATAATGGGGGGAATATGTTAATCAAATATTTGAGAAATATTATAACTCAGAAGGAATTGATCTTCAACACACAATTCCCTACACTCCAAAACAAAATGGAGTTGCAGAAAGAAAGAATCGGTCCTTAAAAGAAATGGCCAACTGTATGATCCACTCCAAATCATTGACACCTCAGTATTGGACAGAGGCTATAAACTATGCATGTTACATTCAAAATCAGGTTCCTCATGAATCCTTGAAGGGAGTAACTCCTTTTCAAGCTTGGACCGGTCAAAAACCTATGTTCAAACACTTTCGAGTGTTTGGGTCTCCTGCATGGGCCCATATTCCAGCAGAGAAATGCAAGGCTGTGGACCCACAGAGTAGGCCTTGTATATTTGTTGGGTATCCAAAGGGTGTCAAAGGCTACAGGCTTCTCCATCCCACCACAAATGAGCTTTTCATTGAGAGGAGTGTTCATTTTGATGAAGATACCTCTAGTTCCTTTCTATCACTTCTCCATCATCAATTCCTATGGAGATAGTATGATTGCATGATGATAGTTCTTCTAAGGATTTCAATCCTCCTGATCTAGATGAGAAATCTTCTTCTTCTACTTCAGATGATAATGATGAGGATCCATCTTCCTCCTCTATTAGTCATCATTCAAAGGATGATGATTCTCCTCCAGATTCTCCACATGCTCTAATTAATGGATCTCTTTGGGCTCGTCAAACATTGGAATTGGTAGGTGATTGGGTTGGTGATCCCTCAGATGAGAGAAGAACAAGGTCACAATTTGAGCAAGCTCCACATCTCTTCATTGCTACTGCTTCTGATCCAAAATCCTTTTGGGAAGCTTTTGGCATCCCCGAGTGGGATGCTGCTATGCAAGAGGAGTCTAGTTCCTTAGAAAGGAACCATACTTGGGATTTAGTCTATCTTCCTAAGGGAAGAAAAATTATTTGATGCAAGTGGATCTATCGAACAAAATTTGTTGTAGATGGGTCAATTGACAAGCATAAGGCTCGCCTAGTTGCAAAAGGATTCTCCCAGGTTCCTGGAATTGATTACTCTAAGACCTTTTCACCAATTGCTAAGATGAATTCTATCCGACTTGTCCTTTCCATTGCTGCATCCAATCATTGGGAAGTTCATCAAATGGATGTGAAGAGTGCTTTTCTTCATGGTGACCTTTAGGAGGAGATATATATGGAGCAACCACAAGGGTTCATCCAAGATCCTTCACTTGTTTGTCACCTTCAAAAGTCTCTCTATGGCCTCAAACAGGCTCCTCGAGCTTGGTATACCAAGATGGACTCCTTCCTTTTATCAATTGGGTTCACTCGATGTCATTCTGATACGAACATCTATATTTTGCAGAAGGATGACACTCTCACCTTCCTTGTCCTCTATGTTGATGATTTGTTGATCACGGGGAGTCACTCATCCCATATCATGACAGTCAAAATTTCCCTTCATGATCAGTTATTGATATCTGACTTAGGCCTCCTCCACTACTTCTTAGGGATTGAGATTACTCAGTCACCTTCTGGTATATTCATTGGACAACCTAAGTATGCTCTTGATATGCTCTCTAGATTTCACATGGTTGTCTGTAAGTCTACACCTACTCCATTTCTATCAAGGGTCAAACTTGAGTCTTCTTGTTCTTCACCCTTGGTCGATGCTACCTTGTATCGTCAATTGGTTCGTAGCCTCATATATTTGACTCATATGAGGCCAGATATTTCATATGCTATGGGTATGGTCTTTCAGTTTATGCAAAAGTCACATGAGCTACATTGGAGAGTGGCTAAGAGGATTCTTCATTATATCCAGGGTACTCATAGTTATGGCATTCATTATGGAGCAGATGTAGATATTGACTTGGTAGGATATACAAATTCAGATTGGGCAGGTGACTCTCAAGATCATAAGTCTACTTTGGGATATTGCTTCTCTCTTGGTTCAGGTCCAATTTCTTGGTCGAGCAAGAAGAAAACTTCTATTGCTCTTTCATCCACTGAGGTTGAGTATCATGGAGAAATTAATGCAACTATTGAGGTCATTTGGCTTCAAAACATCCTCACTGACTTTGGAATTCCTTTTCGAAAGCCAACAATCATCTTTTGTGATAATCAAAGTGCCATTTAGATTTCTCACAATCCTGTCCATCACCAACGGACAAAGCACATTGAGATTCACATGCCCTACATTCGGGAGTTGATTCATGAGCAGGTCCTTGACCTTCAGTATTGTCAGACATCCGTCAGACTATAGACATCTTCACCAAACCCTTCACTGAGAGAAAGTTCATTCACTTACGTTCTTTCCTTGGGGTACGATAGGTGTCTCCTTCTACTATAGCTTTTTAGCTTCTTCTTTTACTCTCTTTTGGAGAGGGGTTTTCTCCCACTGGGCTTTTCTCCTCTTCTCCGGTTATGAGAGGTTTTTTTTTAGTTGTACATGGGTACCTAACATGGCTTTATTGACAGGACCCATAAGGCTATTTTATTCTCCCTAAGTTGCACTTAAGGGGGGGTGTTAGAGTAAATGGTTCTTTACCATTTTACGCATTAATTTAGTTTACTTAGGTGAACTTATTTATAGGAGGAATTATTCTTTTTGGGATATTATTAGGAGGATATTGTTGGGCCCTACTTTGACTCCAACTACTTCTAAGATGTAGTTGAGTTCAAGTACTCCAACTACTTTGTTTTGTAGTTGGTTGACTCCAACTACTTTATTTGGTAGTTGGTTAACTCCAACTACTATTCTCAACCATGTCCAAACCTCCTACCATCTCTTGCCTATATAAACATGCTAGATCTCTTGTATTTGTAACTTTGGAGATATATTGTATATGCTAGGATAGCATAATAGAGATTTTCCTTAATGTTGTTATGCCTTTGAGCATATACATTAAGATTGTCTAATAGTGTTATTCTGGTTATTTTATTTTCATTTTTGATTTAACACTTTCAATTAGATTCTGGGTTATTTCTATTTATTAGCAAATTCTAACATGGTGCAATAGATTGTTGGAAGCTACCTATACTAACCTCCTATTGAAGACTCTGAGTAGGCTAACTATAAGAATGACTCTTGATACACTGATGATTACGAAAGTTCTTGGACTGAGAACCACTGCCCTAAGATGGGGAAGAGAACCCCTTCTACTGTTGATCTTGATTACCTCGTGAAAAGGTAGAAGGGTTCTGAGAGTTTTCATTCTTTTGAGACTGATTCCCCTTGGAATCACTAGGCTAAACACCTTTTTGACCACCATGACCCAACGCTAGATTTGCCTCTGTAAGAGGAGCCTTAATGGCTGCATCTTTGAGGGTCTTAGGCTCAAAGAGTAGAACATTCCCAATAATGCGAGAATTCAACCCCCTAACAAAGTGTTGCACCAGTAAGGCTGTATCCTGTCCGAAGCCAGCATACTATTTGAGCTCAAAGAATTTGCGCTCATACTCACTTACTGACATAGTCAACTATCTTAGGTTGTGAAACTCATCTGCCCTCTATTTCCTCCACTGATCAGGTAGGAAACGTTCTCAGAAATGCTCCAAGAAAAACTCCCATGTAACTGTATCCATTCGAAGACCCAGCTTCTCCTCCTCTATTCTCCACCATACAACAGAAAAATCTGTGAGTTATGTCACATCATATCTAGCTTTAGTATTGGTACTAAAGGGATGCATAGCAAAACTTCACTCCAAAGCTATGAGCCAAGTCTCAGCCTCTAGTCCAGTACCTTTCCCATCAAAGGGAATGGGTCGCCCCCTCATCAAATCCCTCATGTGGTTAGCTGCCACAACAGTAGGATCAACTGAGAAGTTCCCCCTTGGAGGACTCCTAGATCTCTCCCTAGTCCTCTCACCCCTCTGAGAAATATGGGAAGCATCCTGCCCTACTCTGCCCTGCTCATGATCAAGATGATCTAGAATTGCCTGCAAGAGCTGTCGCATATCAGGACCATCCTAACGATCCTGTCTCTACTCACCCCTAGACTACTGGTGGTGACTCTCCTGACTGACACTTGTAGAAGGGCTAGGTTGTCTACCCCTTCCATGGTTACCAGGGCGATCTCTACAATGACCTCTAGAAGCTCTAGTCTCAGGCATGATTCCTGCGTCATACAGAGATCCAGAAACAACTCTCAACATAACTCAAAACAAAAACAAAAGATAACATAAACACAATGCAATGGTTTGAAAGCAATATTTTTTTGTGTCTATGTTTAGTTTCAAGTTTTAACAATTAGACATCTAATGGGCACACAACTTCCTAGAGTTCCCAGTGTAGAACTCAGTGCTCTGATACCAAGTGTAATGCCCCACCAGGGAACCCAAGAGAACTTAACCTAAACATGCAACTAAGTTTGCAGAACAATTTTTTTTAAAAAGTTAACAATCAAAAACATCAAAGTTTCACAATGTGGAAGCAAAGCATAGCAATAAACAACTTACATAGGCTACCACTCTCAAGGGTTCCTTGACAAAGAATATGAAAGAATTAATTAATTAATGTAGATAAGATATAATTATGAATCCCAAGAAAACAATTGAAATATAAATACAACATCAGATACAAGATAACATAAATAAAATTGGCACCATAAGGTAACCATAATGGTCTGCATCCACTACACATGTCGCAGGGTATGTAATACAATAACTGAGAAGAAGTACAACATGACATCTCTGAATATTTGATACAATGATATAAGATCACAAGAAGAAGAAGAAAAAGTGCACATCTCCATAAATGAAGATAAAAAAAAAACAACTACCACATGGATCATCTTGATGCAGAGAAATTCCACACGCTCTGCAAAATTCTTCATTTCATTCTTAAATCCACAATTCTCCAAATTTGCACTTCTCTACATCCATAATAACCCATTCAAATTGCTTCATGATAGCATGAAACCTGATAACACAAGAGCAATACTAGAATTACAAGCATACTCACTGTCTATTCCACAACTTGTAACTCAGATGAATTTATATGAGTTCACCACCTTTTCTCACACTACACTAAGCCTGTGATGTCGCATGCCTATAAAATGCATTTTCCGCCTTACCATTTTCATAGGCCGAGTTCAAATAACTAATTCTTGCAATTGGTCTCAACATCCACAACTTGATTCCACAAGATATGATGGCTTACAAAAGCCCAAAATCTTCAATCAAAACTAATAACCATAAAATTTAACTCTCCATATTTCAACTGTCTTGCTCCACCTCAAGGCTGAGATGTATATTCACCACTTCGTGGGTCGGCTCCAACTTGAACACAACCATGGTGATATGTTGACCACCTTTCCTTTACACAAGGATGTCTACACATTGATTTCAACATGAGACTAATTTATAATAACACTCGGCGGCTCTAAAAATACATAACTCTGCACTTAGAGCTCTCGGGTTCCCTTAGAACATGACAGTCAAAGCATACACATACCACAGTGCACCGCCACCCTTTCTATTATTTCAACATGTCGAGTTTACATTCGATGGACTTCTATATTACTTGGCTCCACACGGGTGTAACCATTTCACCACCTTCCCCGATACGCTACAGGGCTTGACACCAACACAAAACACATGCAACGGTTTCTTGGAAGCCGTTTCAACTTAGACACTCAGTTTTTCTGAATACGTTCTTCTACAAAATAGTTCATTTTTTCCCCACGACTATTATGCAACTAGTGCATAATCAATAAAGACAACCAACGTTAGCGTCCCAAATCAGGACTGTGGATAAACCCAAACCATAACAAGAACATGGATTATGTGATATCCATTTCAATAACTAAAAAAAAACTGAGCTATGGTGTCGATTATTATCAACCCAAGAAACCGATGGGAAACTTTCATAACCGATAGCTAAAGGATTTAACACTAAAGAGAGAACAACTCAAAACAAAATTCACAAAATGAAAACTTCAATAAATCTAAAGCTACATTTACAATTTGCATGGCTCTTTGGCTGCCACCAGAGAGCCCTCATCTTTTCCCACTTCTTCTCTCTTAACTATATTCCCTTTTTTTTTCTCAGCTATCGATCCCTCTAATCGGTTACATATTGTCTCTTTATGGAGATTTCTAAGGTAGTTATGAAAACCACCTATCTACATGATATTCCCACTCTTTCATAAATTATAATGCTATTTTAAGCATTCCCACTCTTTTAACACATTATAAAGTACTTTTCATCTATTTAACCATCTCTTAGACATGGTCCCATGAAATGCAAAAAAAACTAAGATATTACAATGTTATGAAATTTCTCATAATGCTAAGGGCTCAAGATGCTCCCGCATCATACTCCCAGGCTTAAAAGATTTCCATGTCCCATGGAAATGCTGATTGGTGCATGCTTCTGCTGCTCACTCTAATGCTACAATTGACTTGGTCGCCACCCACCTTGCTTAATGCTGCTTCACACCAACACCTTATTGCCATCTTGCCCACCTAAGATCTTGGAAGATGCTAACCACCCTTCGCTTAGTGGTTTCTCTCATGCACCTTCTACCCAGCCTTATCTCAATGGAGACAATACCAAGACCTCTGCTCATGAGATCTTCACACAAGAACATCTTTGTTCTATTGCAGCTTTGATGGATCACTCTTGCAACCAGTTATAGATTCTACCCACCAAATCACCAGACCTTTCGCTTGCTCTGATACCATTCTGATGCAGAGAAATTCCACATGCTCTGCAAAATTCTTCATTTCATTCTTAAATCCACAAGTCTCCAAATTTGCACTTCTCTACATCCATAATAACCTGTTCAAATTGCTTCTTGATAGCATGAAACCTGATAACACAAGAGTAATATCAGAATTCCAAGCATACTGGCTGTCTGTTCCACAACTTGTAACTCGGGTGAATTTATATGAGTTCACCACCTTTTCTCACACTACATTAAGCCTATGATGTCGCATGCCTATAAAATGCATTTGCCACCTTACCATTTTCATAGGCCGAGTTCAAATAACTGATTCTTGCAATCGGTCTCAACATCCACAACTTTATTCCACAAGAAATAATGGCTTACAAAATCCCAAAATCTTCAATCAAAACCGATAACCATAAATTTTAACTCTCCATATTTCAACTGTCTTGCTCCACCTCAAGACTAAGATGTATATTCACCACTTTGTGGGTTGGCTTCAGCTTGAACATGACCATGGTGATATGTTGACCACCTTTCCTTTCCACAAGGCTGTCTGCACATTGATTTCAACATGAGACTAATTTATAATAACACTCGGTGGATCTAAAAATACATAACTTTGCACTTAGAGCTCTCGAGTTCTCTTAGAACATGACAGTCAAAGCATACACATAAAACAGTGCACCGCACCCTTTCTATTATTTCAACATGTCAAGTTTACATTCGATGGACTTCTATATTACTTGGCTCCACATGGGTGTAACCACTTCACCACCTTCCCCGATACACTACAGGGCTCGACACCAACACAAAACACATGCGACGGTTTCTTGGAAGCCGTTTCAACTTAGACACTTGATTTTTTCAAATATGTTCTTCTACAAAATAGTTCATTTTTTCCCCACAACTATTATGCAACTAGTGCATAATCAAGAAAGACAACCAATGTTAGCATCCCAAATCAGGACTATGGAGAAACCCGAACCATAATAAGAACATGGATTATGTGATATCCATTTCAATAACTAAAAAAAAACTGAGCTATGGTGTCAATTATTATCAACCCAAGAAACCGATGGGAAAATTTCATAACCAATAGCTAAAGGATTTAACACTAAAGAGAGAACAACTCAAAACAAAATTCACAAAATGAAAACTTCAATAAATCTAAAGCTGCATTTACAATTTGCATGGCTCTCTGGCTGCCGCCAGAGAGCCCTCATCTTTTCCCACTTCTTCTTTCTTAACTATATTCCCTTTTTTTTCCTCAGCTATCGATCCCTCTAATCGGTTACATATTGTCTCTTTATGGAGATTTCTAAGGTAGTTATGAAAACCACCTATCTACCCAATATTCCCACTCTTTCATAAATTATAATGCTATTTTAAGCATTCCCACTCTTTTAACACATTATAAAGTACTTTTCATCTATTTAACCATCTCTTAGACATGGTACCATGAAATGGGAAAAAAACTAAGATATTACAATGTTATGAAATTTCTCATAACGCTAAGGGGTCAAGATGCTCCCGCATCACATCCACCCTCAGTGCACGAATGTTAGAATCTCAAATGGTAAAAGAATTAGTACCACCCAACCTCGTGAACCTAAACGGTCCACTCCCACCGTGCTGGGGAGATAACATCAGATCCCACTCGGATAACAAACATCAATAGAACAAGCTAAGGAAAAGATCCTGAAAGCTTCTAACTCAAAGGTACAAAAAGTACAACAAGGTAAAACATACTCAACCAGAGGCAACCAATACACGTAGGAAACCTAAGATGCATAAAGGAAGTGTCATCACATGAGCCAACTCTAAGGTTATCCTGGTAGTCTCTTCAGAACTCGGCACCCTAGTGACTCTATGTGGTTTTAGTAACCTCTCGTGTAGACAAGGTACTACCTATGCCATATCTAGTCCACAAGGCGGCAAGCATCTTCTCACTCCCATCCTAGTGAAACTCAATCAGGAACTCAGGCATGGGTGAGGCACATAATATCTTATTAGGTTCATTTTAAATTCCCAATGTTATTAATTATCACTTATTTAAGTTACTTATAATAGGATCTCTCGGTAGCCACTTCCGAGCTCCGACACCAATTACAAGCCACTTCCTGATATACACTCAAATGACCTACCCTAGGGTTTCACAAGATCAATAAGAACTCTGAGTTAACACAACTCATGAATCTCAATAGCTAGATCCAACATGCAAGACCAGAAAAACTCCAAGAACAAACCCACCTAGTGTTAGAACATCTCATACAACCAAACTGAGTATGCAAAGAAAACAAGAGAGACAATACAAATACCCGAAAAACCCGCCTCTGGATTATACCCCAAAAGACAACTACAGTCCCCTAATAAGAAATTCAAGACAAATAGCCCCAAGGGTATCTAAAGTCACAAGTTTACTAAAG
>BSBK01006913.1:207500-211590 GCA_027943335.1 Chamaecyparis obtusa
TTTGGTTGACCTTGTTGATCTTATGGTTTTCTCGATATGTTTCATAGATGATTTGTATGGCCTCTTTGGATGATTAGATTATTTTGAGGGCATGTGATTTTATTCTACCTCAGTGTTATATCCTATAGCAATTATAAATAGGTAATAATATTGTGATCTATTACTTCATAATCTTATAGATTATAGTGTTTGGTATTTGGCATGTATCTATATAAATATAAATATAAATATATATATATATATATATATATTATATATATATATATATTATATATATATATATATATATATATATATATATATATATATATATATATGGAAATATATATATGAGTGCACACATATATGTATTTATATATATATATAATTTATATGTGATTATATGTTAATTATTGTAGATATTGTTGATGGTGTATATTTTGGGATTAATGTAAAGTATAATATTATTAATAATTAAATATTAAATAATGCGAGGTATATTATTCTCAATTGTTAATTATTAATAATGAGGATAGGTTATATATATAGATATTGATGTAATTAATGATGGCATATGCATATATGTTAGGATAATATTACATATGTGTATGAATGAATACAAATAATCTTTTATTGTATATTTGAGTAATATAGTTGTATGATATTAAGTTATTTTATAATACCCTTTAGTTAAGAGTTAGTTGGGAGTTGGTTACTTTTCCTCTCAACCTTTGGAAATCTATTTATATGCACTAATTTCTCATTTGAAGGGAGGGGATTTTGGGGCTGAAGCATTGAGGAGAGGATGGCCTTATTTTCATGGTGATTTTGGAGAGAAAACTTGGAGATGTGAGGGAGATTTTGTAAGCATATGTCTTTAAGAATTTTTGGTTATCTTTGCTTTTGGGAGAGAGATATTTTTGTGAGAATTTCAATAGTTGAGAGAGGATTCTTTACTGTGGAATTATTTCTTTCTTTCATGGAGATTTCTGAAAGTGGATAGGGTTTGAAGGATGCATCTCAAGTTTGAATTTGTCTTCTCTTTTGTTTCCTTCCTTCTTCGATTCAATCTTCGTAGGACATGAGGTATGGATTGAATATTTTAGTTACTTGATGTATCTGATAGATTATAGATCTATTTATATATTATCATTATTTATTATATCTTTACGTTCATTTGTATGGTTATTTTAAAGTTTTGAGTTTTTGTTTGTAAGAATTGGCATGTGTTTTCCTAGGGTTTTTAGCAACCTATTTTTGGAGATATGTTATTATAACAATTTAAATTGCATCTATGGTTTTACTAAATTGATTTTTTGGAAGTAAAATTTATAGATCTCAAATGGGTATCTCTCTGATTTTATTTTTAGGGTCGAATTAATGCCTTATTTTTTGACATTTTGGCAGACTATGCCTGTCCATTCTTGATTCTGAATTTTCTATCAAATATATTCGTATGCTACAGGCTGATATGATTATATAAAAGTCTAAATTTGATATCAGAGATTATCCTAAGTCTTATCTTTCATTTCCAATTGGTTTGGTGAATTTTAATTATGTTTTGTGAAAATTACAACCGTTTTAGTGAAGGCAGGTCTGAACCCTAACCAGAATTTTCTGTTTTAAACCAGAAGTCATAACTTTCTTTCCCACCGTTGGATCTTTCTAAAAATAAAATTGAGAGTCCATGATTATGTTATCTAAATCTCCACCAAAGAGATTATTTTATTTATTGTTTTGTGGAAGATATGGATGACTGTTCTATGATGACTATTCTTTGCATTTAATCCTTGCTTGAAATAATTCAATTTAAGAACATCATTAAGTTTT
Source organism: Chamaecyparis obtusa (assembly GCA_027943335.1). Taxonomy (NCBI): domain Eukaryota; kingdom Viridiplantae; phylum Streptophyta; class Pinopsida; order Cupressales; family Cupressaceae; genus Chamaecyparis; species Chamaecyparis obtusa. Next base: position 209,310 of record BSBK01006913.1, read on the forward strand.
AAGGTTTCGTATGGTTACCAGAGGCTATTAGAATTTTTTTTGGTTAATTGGATCTATGTATACTCTGAATATGTTTATAATATCACTTGGATGTCTTCTTATTGTTTGGAACATTCTGAATGCCATATTGGGTTTAGGGTTGTCAAGTGGACTAGGGACAACATATGTTTTCCTAAACTCAATCAAATGTTGTTATGGAATTGATATGAATTCTTGATGATGAATCTATTATGTTCTTATGATTTTTATATGTATGTTAGGGAACCTAAGTACACTAGGTGAGTGGCTCATAGTGAGGGGCCAGGGCCCTAAGTGGCTAGTACCAGGATAACCTACTATGAGTTATTTAATCAAGTGATAACCTAAATAAATAAATTGGGAATGGGAGATTATTAGAATGGGAAATTACACATTAATCAAGATTAATTGTGCCTCTCCCATGCCTTTAGTGCTAGTAAAGACTAAGGATGGGAGTGGGAGAAGGTACCTATGCGTAGGTACAACTGAATGACCTTGTCTGTATGAGAGGCATTCGGTTCCGCATGTGCCTACTTGGGGGCCGGGGCCAAGAGTGGCTAGTACCAGGACAATCCAAGGGGTGAGGGCTATGCGATGACACTCACCTAGCTTGTAGCTTAGAGTCTCTATCAAATTTGATCATGCCTCTGGTATTCCTTGTGGTCTTCTTGTCTTTTCTTTTTTGTTGTGACTTTGGGGAACTTTTATCACCACCTTAGGAATTTTCTAGTTGTTACCTCTTGTATGGGCCTTTGGGTTCTATCTCCTAGCTCGGGGGAGTGGGCCTATTGGTTCCACGTGGTTGGGTGGTTAATATTTATATCGAGGTATTGTTCGTGATTCTCTGGATGATCCTAGCACATATTCCTTTCCAGATCTGCAGTTGAAGATTTTTTATTGGATATTTTAATATGTTGAGATGTACTTATGTATTGAATTCATGTAATTTTTAATCTCCTAAAAGGAGTCTTGTAGTATTGATGTAATCTCAATTCAAAGCAATGCATAAGGGAATGGGTAGTTCTAGGTAAAAGAAAGAGAAAATAATGTGGAATATTGGACATGTTACTAGCATTAAAGAAAGTGTTTATGTTATTTCTCCTATCCTCTTATGTTGTCCATATGTAAAGGAAATAATCTTAAATATAGTTATATATAATGATGTATCACAAAAATAATGTATTCTCTCTTGATGAAAGGATCCAAGGAAATTATTGAGAAATGATAGGTTAGTGATTGGAATTATTAACAATGAATGGTTATGAAACAATGCAATAAAATAGTAACTTGATTATAATGTTAATACTTGGTTCATGTTAATGAAATACCTAGGATAATGCCTACCTTAATGAATATTAATCTCTTACCTAAATTATTAGAGAAAAGTGATATAAAGGATAGTAGATGTAGATGAAATCAATATGAATTTATGGAATGAGTTGATAAAAGGAATAATGATGTTGGATGATTAACCTATGTTTAATAAAAGACATAAGTTAGGGACATTTAACTTGGTGCATTAAAATGAATGTAGATTTTTTAAGCTCACGATTCCGTGAATATCTTATGCATGTAAATGATTTATATGATGTTTCTTAGGTAGCGACGTTAGGGAACCTGGGAGGACTTAAGTTGTATAAATCTTACATTCAAGTAGTAGAAAATTATTTCTTCTTTTAGAAATATGAAGTGTAATGATGAATATTATTCTAGTTAAAATAAATAATAAATTAAAAAAAAAATTCACTACTTTCACTTTATAGAGGTTTATGTCTTGTCCTCTTGGGTTGCCTGGCGGGGCGTTACATCTGGTATCAGAGCCCTAGGTTTCTACACTGGGAACTCTGGGACTCATAGCTCACCTATGCATAACCTTGAGTATCTTCACTTTGTCTCTTTTGGATTATGTTGTATGCTAAAACTTGAATCTTAAGAAACGAAGGCTACATTTCGTGTTCTTATGTTGTATTGTCTTACAAGGGCACACCTATTCCTCTATGATTGAGTTATATTCTAACAATTACTTATGTTTTTGCATAATGAGATCAATGATGTGTTAAATATATGTTTCCTATAATATTAATGGAATGGCGAAGAATTCTTGAGACTTGTGTTTATTTTCTTGAAAGGTACTGGTATCCCTAGAAGGGTCAAAAGTTAAAGGATACTAAATGTTTTGAATCTTAATTACGGTAGTAGATAATATTAACCCTTGATCCTACCTATAATATAATGTTGTGCACTCTATCTTCTTACAAATACC
>BSBK01006914.1:0-57500 GCA_027943335.1 Chamaecyparis obtusa
GTCTCACGACATGTCAGAGCAATAAAAAAATGAATATTTAGATTACAATCAAATAGAAGGAAGGTTCAAAATATAAGGAATTTAACAATAATGTTCACTAGAATGGTGTATATTATATGTTACATGGCTGATGCAAAATAGTCACAATATATAGCAACATGAAAAATGAGATCTTCATCCTTTTTGGTCAACTATATAAAAACTATATTTATGTAATTGGTACAAACCTTCTTTTCATGCAAAGAGGGATTTGTTGCTTGGATATCCATACTTCACATTTTAAACATTTTAGACATTAGTAGGAAGATTGTGTGAGTCCACATCACCCCTTAATAAAGTTTGAGCAACATAGAAACTACATAATTACATAAAAAAAATTTAGAAGCCATGTCTACAAGAATATACATGAAAAAATATGTGTATATAAAAATAAAAATATGTGTGCAACCAATATATTTTCAATCATGGCATTCCATGATATCACACTTCTTTGAGGTATTATTTCAAATAGTTCAGTTGGCTTGTTATTTGCATACATTTTTTCTTGTTATAGCTCCTTGTTGTTGAATGTTTTCAAATGATGGATTGAATGTTGTCAAAATATTGTGTTCCAATTGTGGTCACAATGGCTACAAATGTCACAATTGAATTTTTAATACCCTACCCAGTATAGATATGAATAATAAGATTGTTGTTATGAATGAATCAAATTTATAAGAAATGAATCCATTATGTTGAAACCTGAGGATAAAAAAGAGATCAATTTGGAATATTTTCATATGTTCACCAAAGATTGTTGAAGATCAATTGAGGGAAGTGTTGGCAAGTTGTCTATACTAGTGTATATGACTTAGTATAGTGTTTTCATTATGGCAACAAAGTCATATAGAAGTTTGGAGTCAACGCACTTGATAAGAAGATCATAAATCAGTTAAATGTTGAAGACTAGATAGTATACAAAGTTCCTGAAGCTCAAAGCATCAGCACACGTGCGTACGGCTGAGTTATGGTGTGCGCCCTAGAGGTTAAGTTGGTTAGACTATATTCATGATTAGTCTATGAGCGCATGATCAGATATGCAAGTATGAGAAAGATACAGAGAGTTGAAGTTACATAGCTAGTGTGTGCCAGTGAAGAATAGAGTAAGCAGCTGACTGTTGTCATTTTGAGTTGCGGTTATATTCTAAAGATGTAAAGGCTATGCGCCTATTGTAATTAGGTTTCTGACATGTATATATGTTTTTTTGTAAACACGCTTGAGCCAATTCATTTGGAAGTGTTGTATGTAATAGGTTTAAAGGCCGACCTAGTTGTTTATTTTGTATGCGCATATAAATATGAGATGTGCCCATTGTAATTGGCATGGAAGTTGATATAGAGTTGCATAAGCAAAGAAAAAGTGTATGAAGAGACTATAGGATGTATTAGATCTTTGCAAGAGGTCAAAGCATCAGTGCATCAAAGGAACTGATCTGATAAGTAGTGTCACAGTGACAGTTCATCTAGCAGATATAGTGTGTATCTGAGATCAGAAGGTTGTAGCCTTCACCATTTGAGCAGTGAGGTCTAGGACAGTGCATCCTCTCCCTTAACAGGGACTATTGTAAAAGAATCCTAATAGGGTCAGACCCTTGATAAGGTCTATTGTACTTAATGCATTGTAAAGCAACTCCTAACAGGGTTAAGGATCTTCTAACAAGGATCATAAAATACTAGTACATAATATTAGTGGGTGTCAATTCCCAATGGGGTTTTTACCTATTTGGGTTTTCTGTAACCATATTGGTGTTATGTGTTGAGTTCATGTTTCATGTTTATGTGAATGTTCATTTCAGTACTTAATCATTTAAGTTTAGTTTAAATATTAAGTAAAAAGATAAAATTCAGTGAACACTGATTCACCCCCCCCCCCCCCCTCTTAGTGTTCCCATTCCTAACAATTGGTATCAAAGCTCTGGTCCTCAGTAAAGAAGTTTAACCACTTAAGGAGATCATGGAAAAAGTAGAAATGAAACATCTAAAAAGAAAACTTGAAGCTACTCTTGATGACCTGGACAAATCAGAAAGAGAAATTGAAGAACTGAAAGAAAAATTCAGTGATGCTCAATTAGTTATCAAAAGGATAAGAAAGGATTTGAAAGAATGCTCTAACAGTGATCTAGGAGCAATGGTCAAGAATCTAAATGAAGAAAATGCATCTTTAAAATAACTACTTGAATAATTTGATGATAAGATGATTAATAATCAGGAAGTCTATGAAGAACAGGTTAAGGACAACCTTCAACTCAATGAGGAATTAAGGCAAGAAAACATGGAAATCTTGGAGCTAAGAAACATCAAAGAAATCTTAGAATCTAAATTAAAAGAAGCAAAGAATCACATTGACAAATTACACACTAGTTTTGATTTGATAGAATCTCAGTTGTATGCAAGAAGAGCCAAAGAAGACACTAGCTGCATTGGATTCAATGAAGCACAAAATCAGATTGACAATATGCGAGCAAGAAAGAATACACAAAAAGACTCTACTAATGCTAAGAAGACTGAAGATCAAACTAAAGATAATAGTGAACCACCTAAGGATGAGCGCAAGCCAATAGACCATACCTATTATGCATGTAACAAACATGGACATATAGAAAGGAACTATATAGAGGTAAGACCTTTTAATGGCTACTGTTATTCATGCAATAAATTTGGTCATAGAGCTATGAATTGCAAGACAAGTAAAAAGAACATGACTTAGCATGCTTAGAGAAATCAGAATCAATCAAATGTAAGAATTTATTAGAATGTTACATGTCAGATATGTAACTATAATGATCACTCAGCTAGACAATGTAAAATGGTGACCCATGTCAATGCGCCGAGGAATATAAGGCCTCCAGTCATTTGTTACTCTTGTAACAAGGCTGGACACATCTCAAAGTTTTGTAGATCAAGGATGCAAGGTCAGGAAAGCCCTAAAAAGACTGAAGAAATAGTATTGGATCCTGAAGGAGAATTCAAGTTTTTGAAAGCCTCAGAGGATGCGAGCTTGATTTGGTTAGAAGAAAAGAAGGATAAGGTTGATGAGTATGTATTGGATGCATCCACAATGGATGCACCCTCTACATCTGGATGAATGGCCCTTAGGGTCATAGGGGGAGCTAATTTAGCTCTAGACCCCTACATGGCTAGTATACTCACTATTAGAGTATGCACCTTTGGACTTAAGCTTTTGGAGACTAAGGGAACCTTTGTGCAAGAGCGCACTAGCTTATTGTTTGCAAAATGAAAGATAGAAATCTCCAAGTGACAGCCTGGTTTACGTGACAAGCATTAATGGTAGAAATTATACTTTAAAGTACATAGAAGTTACAAGATCTCTCATTGCATTCAAATTAAGAGTGATTGAAGAGTAGAAGAGCCTTAGCAGTTGATTGAGAAGGATTGCAGTTTGATTCATCAAGCAATTTGTTGTGCATTTGATTGGTTGCAGAAACCCTAGATCATCGCACCAATTCAGAATCTCTTGGAAACCTTTGTGAAAGTGATATACAAGTAAGTTATGGCTAATCCTATAGTATTTGATGTTGAAGGGAAGAAAATATATGTGTTTAAGAGGCATCCATTCAAATCTACATTAGATGACCTAGAAGGGGCATTCTCCCACACACCTATGGGTGTTATGCATGTCGAGGACATTAGGGCATACATCTACTGTAAGAAAGAACCAGTAGGATTGGATAGATTGAGAGCACACATAGAAACTATGCTAAAACATGACAAAACATTCATGGATGAGTATGCACGGTGGAATAATCACCTATAGTGTAGTATGCTATGGCATATGAGTTCTATGAATCAGCATGGATCAAAATTCTTTTGAGCAAGATTCATGATGACCTATTTTGGATAAGTGAAGTGCCAGTCAGAATAACTAGTGATGTAATTCATGAAATAACAGGCCTCTCAAAGATAGGCACCATCCTTCCAATAGGTAAAGATGTGAGGAATATTTTTTGAACAGACCTGCAAGTTAAGGAGTGATAGGCACGGAATGACCATAGAGCCTATTGAGCAAGATGACATCAAATTGATGTCTATGATACTTGGTTATAGTTTTCAACACACCAACAGGGTGAATAGTGTGTCTATGGCCACAATTCTTGCAGCCATAAGAATTGTAAAAGAGAATGGAGAGTTTAACCTGTGTCAAATCTTGTGCGCACAACTAATTGACAACATCAAGGCAATTAAGCATGATAAGACCAAGATATTCAGATTTGGGACTTTAATCATCTATATGTACTTTCACATTATTGGAAAGGTATCTGATTTGTATCTAGATAAATCCATTCCCACAATGCCTTAGATATCCATCAAGGCATGCACTAAGAGCACTTTGAAGGACTTCATGACTCTAGAGTTGAAGACATTTGGAGCTAAGATGCAAATGAGGTATAGGATACCAGAGAAGATAGTTGAGAAATATAAGGATATTATTTTTTTTATGGTTGAAACAGACACAACATGCATGGAGGCAGTGGAACCAAGAAAAAAGTGGATTTATCCACTGGGATATGAAATGGAAGAGCCTAATCTAGAGGCTTATGCTCAAGTTTTGTTAGCAGCACCCAAAGACCCTAATGAACCAAGATGGGGGACCTATGAGGAGAAAACTAGAGAAGTTGATGCAGTATTAAATAGTGCAGTAACAAAAAGAAAGGTTTCTAAAGTTACCTCAAAAATCTTGAGAATACATGGAATGTCTCAAGAAAATCTAGACAAAGCAAGAGAACAAAAGATTGCTTTGGAATTAGAGAGCGCAGATGCAACAAAGGCACAATCAGATGATCCTAAGTTGAAGAAGGTGAAGGTAGAAAAATTTGATGAACAGAAGGGTAAAACTCATGATACTCCTTCTACGTGCAAAGAAACCATTGACCTTACTACCCCTCTTGAGTATAAGGCAATGCTAAAGAGGAAGAAAGAGATTAGCACTGGTCATCCATCTTCAAGAGTAACAAGGAACATAAAGAACTCACAAGCACCTCCTAAAGTAAGTTTCAAACCTAGTCTCAGTGTGCTAAGTGCAAGAATAATTGGTGAAGGAAGAATTGATCAAATAGAAAAGTTTTATGAAAAATATAGTGAGATAGACAAATCTAAGATACATGGTATGATAGTCAAACACATGTTGAAGTTCAAGAAGACAGTCTTGGAACTTAAGACTATGATTCCTGACAATGTATGGAACATCCTAGAATTCCAAAAGAGATAAGCCATTGAAGAAGATTTAAGGATAAGGGAAAATATTCTAGATGACACTCTTCCAGTATGTTCCTTAGAAGAGAAATCTTTTCTGCTAGAACCACATCTCAGAACAAAGTCAAGGACTTTGCACATTATGGACAAGAACTATGATCTTGTTGCTAAGGAAATAGAAAAGGCATTTGAGAAAGTATTCATGAATAGGCACATGTATCCAGATACTACGTCCATAGCACAAGTACCCTTAAACAAAGTCAAGGTGGTAGAGCCCACTAATGCATCAGTGATAGGTCCTCAGGATTCAGCACCTGCAGTGGAAAAATAAATAGAGGCAGATAAGTCTGCACCCATGAAAGAGTCACTAAAGGATAGAACCATTATCATTGATAATGTAGAGATAGCCATGGTGACCACTGACACTAAATTGGATAATTTTGAAGAAGCTTTTGTGAGCACACAAGAAGTTGAAATCTTATGCAGTAATACTCCTCCTACCCATCAAGAAGAAATATTGATTGAGGATGTAACAAATGAGAAAGAAGAAGAAAAGATGCAAGAAAAGAAAAAAGGAGAAAAATAGAAAGAAAGTGAAAAACAAAAAGAATAAGAGGTAAAAGGAAGTGAAAAAAAGGATGAAACATCAGTTGAACCAATCAAGGTAAAACAAGAAGTCTTGGATAGCACTCCCATTACTCCCTTAGCAGCATTGTTGTCAAGTTTGACACCTGACACAACTAGTTTGGACTCATTGGGAGAAGAAGACCTAATTAAGTTTAGCATCTTAGCTATGGAGAAGGAAAAAGAAAAAAAAGTGATAAGGAATCCCCTCCTGGTAGAGTTAGTAAACATTCTAAACAGCTTGTTACCTACAGACAAGAAAGTGTCCAAATTACACTTAGTTGATGATGTTAGTTCAATAATTTCACAGTTCAAGGGAAAATTCTCTAGCCTAGAAGAATCTACATCCTTAGTTGTAGAGGAGTACTTGAAGAAGAGATTGAGTGAATTGGTTGGCAACTATGCACTTGACCTAAGCTCACTAAAGGTTGGTCAAGCATCCCTGAAGGAGTTTGCAGCAAAGGGAAGAAAGATCATTGCTGAATGTATGAACCAAGATAAGTTGACTGGTGATCTGTACAAAAAGGTACAAGAAGCAAAAACCATTATAGATAGCATCAGGAAATTAGTGGAAGATCTATCTATTGATGTGAACATGTGCAACAATGTCTACCAAGGACAGCTAGACAAGATTGAGAAGGTAGAAAAAGAGATGGCCAAGATAAGGGCTAGACAGACTAAGCTAAGGAATGCTCTTGCACCCTCATTAGACATACTAAATCAGAATATCAAGGTGATTGATGCCACCATGGTGACATATGATCAAGGTCCTAGCACTGATATGGAGAAGATGGAGAAGCTACAGTATGCTTTATATGACCATATATAGATTGTAAATTCACTGATCACATTTTGGAAGAAGGAGATCCAAAATTTGCAGATTGCATATCCAGATGTACTATCACAGTAAGTTTTTGTAGAATCAGTTTTAATACACCTTTGTCATTAATTGTTAGGAATAGTCCCAAGAGATAACTGAGTGGGGGGGGGGTGAATCAATTATCCACAAGTTTCAATTCTTTATCCAATTAAGTATACTTAAACATAAAGCATAAACACAATGAAAGAACACTTGAACACAACACCAATATTTTGGTTACAGGGAAACCCAAATAGGTAAAAACCCTGGTGGGAATTGACACCCACTAATATTTTGTACTAGTGTATTATGATCCTTATTAGAAGATCCTTAACCCTGTTAGGAGCTGCTTTACAATATATTTAGTACAGTAGACCTAGTCAAGGGTTAGAACCTGTTAGGAGTCTTTTACAATAGTCCCTGTTAGGGGAGAGGACGCACTATCCGAGAGCACACTGCTCAAAGGGGTGAACACTACAACCTTCTATTTAATAGATAAACACTATATCTAGATCTTGGTGAATTATGCTTTGGCCTATTGTCTGAATTAGTTCCAATGTATAGCACAAATACTTTACTTGGTCACATAGACCTTCTTCTAATGGCTCAACACTTCGCACACTCTTCTCTGCTCTTACTGTCAACCATGAACCACACTCAAGCAATCACAAATGACTTCCTATAAATATCTTTCCTCTAGATGATATAATCAAGTTGGCCTATTAGAACCACCTTGAACTCATATTAGAGAAACCATAAAAAGCTCCAATAACAATTTAGTCGGCTCTACTAAGCATGCAACACATTCTGGGACCTATCCAATAAGATAATTGTAGACACATGCTACACACTATCGGCTCTACCAAAACAACTAGATCTTTCTCCTCAAGATGAATTAATTCATGCACTCTTAACCAAACATTAATAACTCTTCTCTAAGATTAAATCCAAGGTTTCATACCCAAATGATAGATACAACTCCAGAACCGATAAAATCTCTATCGACTCTTCTGAATAAACATAGGAAACTACTATTGGCGAATAGCGACTGCATAACTTCACTTCTACTTATCATCAAACTTTGTATCCATGAATGTAACATTAATAACATGTCTCCATCACATATCCAAAGGCACAAGGCTCCATGATAACTATACGAACAACCATACATAGAACACTACTTGTTACTCTGTCAGGAACACTATTGACACAAGCTGCTATATAACTATCTATACTAACAATTAACCACTGTGTCCATGATATCATGCTGATAACATGTCCATGCTACATATACTTGAATCTTATTGCATAAGTCATCCACTCATGCTACTTACCATATGTTGTCATCAATGACAAACATACAGTTAGTACTGGCTTGTTGGCAAATCTCCAACAATCTCCCCCTTTGGCATTGATGGAAACATATGGAATGAAAAAATCCACCAATCAAATCAACATTTATTTTATAAAATTCTCCATTTCCTCTTCAAAACTCCCCCAAATATGAGTCCTCCATCTACTGCAATATTCTTCAATCTTCTCCATTTTCTCAACTGAACTGCTTCCATAACTGAATACTACTCCCCCTTAGTATGTTACTCCTTCTTTTACTATTGTTTTTCTTGACTATATATTAATCGCCCTTTGACATCAATGGAAAAGGGTGCCAATCATTTTAAGCACTGATACTACTCCTGAAGTAGATTAGTCAACCATCCATCAGTCCCTGAGGACTGATGCTCTTTCCTCTTTCTTCTAAGTAGAATCAGGGAAGGGAATTACTTCCAACTTCTCCCTGAGATACTCAAAAGTATCCTTAGGCAAGGGATTTGTGAATATGTCTGTCAACTGATCTTTAGCAATCACATAGTCCAACTTGACTTCTTTTTCTGTCACTTTCTCTCTTAGGAAGTGATACTTAATCTCAATGTGCTTTGTCTTTGCATGCATCATAGGCTTCTTCGACATGTTGATAGTGCTAGTGTTATCACAGTGAATAACAATAAGATAATTGATCTGAATTCCAAAATCCTTTATCATCTACTTGATCCAAACAATTGTAGAACAATTCAGGGCTCCTACAACATATTTCACTTCTACTGTTGACTAAGAGATACAATTTTTCTTCTTACTTGTCCAAGTGACAAGTCTGTCACCAAGAAACATTGCTCCTCTTGATGTACTCTTTCTATCATCAATGCATCCTGCCCAATCTGCATCAGTATACACATGAAGTTCAACATTTTTTGAATTAGGATACCATAGACCATAATCTATAGTGCCCTGCAAGTATTTGAATATTCTCTTTACTGCAATGAGGTGACTTTGTTTAGGCTCTGCTGCAAATCTTCCAACTATGCCAACTACATTTGAAATATCAGGTCTTGTTTGAGTAAGATAAATAAGTTTACCAATCATAGACTTGTACAGTGTTATATCTATTGTAGGAGAATCATCTTCTTTTGTAAGCTTGCATCCAGTGATCATAGGTGTCCCTACTGGCTTGCAATCATCCATCTTAAATTTATTCAATATTTCTTTCACATACTTAGACTGATTAATGAAAATACCTTTCTCTGTTTGTTGCACATTTAATCCCAAAAAGTATTTGATAGGACCAATTATACTCATCTCAAACTCACTCTACATTTCTTTACTAAATTCTGCACTCAAATTGTCATTACCCCCAAAGATAATGTCATCAAAAAATATAGCCACAAGTAGTGGTCCTTTAGATGTTTCTCTTATAAATAGGTTACAATCTGCTACTCCTTTCTATAATCCAATCTTTGTTAAGTATCCATCAAGTCTCTCATACCATGCTCTAGGGGCTTGTTTAAGTCCATAGAGGGTTTTCTTCAATCTACATACCATATCAGGTCTGTCTGATAGGGTGAATGCTTTCATCTACTCAATGTATACTTCTTCCTTTAGCTCTCCATTCAAGAATGCTGACTTAACATCCATTTGATAAACTTTGAAGTTTTTGAATGTTGCAAAAGCTAGAAACAACTTAATAGCTTCTAACCTTCTTACTGGTGCAAAAGTGTTTGAATAGCCAATACCTTCTCTTTTTGCATATTCCTTACATACCAATCTTGCTTTGTTCCTTACTACTGTACCATCTTCATTCATCTTGTTCTTGAATATCCACTTTGTTCCAATTACATTCTTATCACTAGGTCTTGGACCAATTCCCAAGTATCATTCTTGATAATCTGATCTAGTTCTTCTTTCATAGCATCATGCCAATCTGAATCTTTTCATGCATCTTCAACACTTAAGGGTTTAATCTGAGATAGTAAACATACTGCTTCACTGCAGGCTGAGTTCTTTGCTTGTGATCTTGTTAAGACTTTGCCACTCTGATCTCCAATGATGTCTTTCTTGGAATGGTTTCTAGATGTAAACTTTCAAACCTTAGGTGATGCTGACTCATCAGCCTTATGAGTTTCTTCTTCACTTGTCTCAAGGTCATTGAATAACACATCAATACTGTCAAACATTTCTTCAATAACTGTCTCACTAGTGGAGGGTCTAGGTTCTTCTTCAATCATGGGTGAGTAATCATGATATCTTTCTTGAACCATAATTTTTTTTATCAATCTTAACATGAGCACTTTCAATGATCTTTTTCAATCTTAAATTGAAACATCTATAAGCTTTACTTTTGGTAGAATAACCAAGGAAAATACCTTCATCACTTCTTACATCAAACTTGCCTACTACTTCATCCCTCTTTATGTAGCACTTTCTTCCAAAGATTCTAAAGTATTTTACTATGGGAATATTACCAAACCATAGCTCATATGGTGTTTTGTAAGTGCCAGGCCTTAATTGAATTCTATTGATAGTATAGACTGGTGTATTGACTGCATCTCTCCAATAGGCATGTGCAACTTTTCCTTCAATCATGATGGTGCGCGCTATATCAAGGATGATCCTATTCCTTCTCTCTAAAATTACATTTTGCTGAGGGGTTCTAGGTGCACTCAACTATCTCTTTATGACATGTTCTTCACTGTACTCATAGAATCTGTCAAAGGTGAATTCTCCTCCTCTATCTAATCTCATACATTTTATCTTTAGTCCAGATTCATTCTCAACCTTAGCTTTAAATATCTTGAATTTTTCAAATGCTTCTTACTTATCTTTCAAGAAAGCAACCCACATCATTCTAGTATAATCATCAAAAAACAAAATGAAATACCTTTCACCATAGTATAATCTTGTTTGAGTTGGTCCACATAGGTCTGTAGGAATCAGATCCAACTTGCTCTCTACTAAATTGTGCTTGCTCCTGAATGAGTTTCTCACATGCTTTCCCATCACACATTCCCTGCATATGGTATCAATTGGTTTTTCTATGCTAGGTAGTCTCTTACTACCTTTACATTTCTTATCTTTACTATGTTATCAAAATTGATATGACATAGTCTTTTATGCCACAACCAACTGTCATCAACTTTAGCAACAAAACAACTTGCTTCTGAATTGAGTTGGAAAACATTACCTTTAGTCTTTGAGCCTGATGTAGTTATAACACCATCCTTGTTGTTAATGATGCATTTATCATCTTTGAACTCCAAGTGATAACCTTTTCCAAGTAAATTCCCAACACTAAGAAGGTTATGTTTCAAACCATCTACATAGAGAACATCATCATTATTGTTCTTTCCATCCAATGTGATAGCTCCTCTACCAATGATAGGTTTAGGAGTGTTATCTCCAAATCTAACCATGCCACAATTGTATTTGTCCAGATGAACAAATCTATCTTTATCACCTATCATGTGATGTGAACAACCACTATCTATAATCTAGTCTGTCCTTATATCAGCTTGTGAAATTAATGCTAGTTCTTGTTTCTCTTTCTCATCTTCATGATCTATCTTGTTAATCATTTTCTCTATAATGGAAATGAATCCAATTTCTTCTTCAGCTGATTCATCATCTGAAAATCCTTCTCTATCATAGTAACATTCCTTAGAGTACTTAGGCTTATAGTCATTTTTGAATTTTCTAGCTCTTGTAGGACACTTAGATGCAAAGTGACCAATCTTATTACATGAAAAGAACTTAAATGACAATTGACCTTCATATTTTCATTTTCCCTTCTTTTCTCTTTTAGAAACCATAGCAATGAAATCATCTAGTGTTTTCTCTTCATCATCATCAAAATTACCAGAAGTGTTTGCAGATTTCTTATCATGGATTGTTGCTTTGAAGGTTGTCTCACTTTTAGGTTCTGTCTTCAATCTTGAAATCTCAAAAATTGATATTTTTCTGATTAAGGTCTCTCTCTTGAAATTTGATGTAAGCTACATGGTCTCATCAAGGATGTTGATCTTTTTTTCATATTCTAGAGTGAGAGTAGTCATCAATTTGTTCATAATATCTTCCTCTAAGATCTCTCCACCATTGCTTTTGATTACAGCAACTGCTTCATTGATCCTTTGATTGTAAGCTCTGATGTTTTCTTTAGGTAGCATCTCTAATGCATTATATATTTTCTTCCATGTTTTTTTGCGCGCATCCTTTTCTTGTTTGTCTCGTTCAAATATGTCTTCTAGGTACTTCAATATTTTTTGGGCTATATCTACCTTCTTTATTTTTGAAAACTCATTATCAGAAATGGCGCTAATAAGGGCTTCTTTGGCTATTACATTTTGATGAAACAATTCTTTTTTCTTTTCACTAATATCATATTGAGAAAGGTCTTCCAAGCTAGGAATCTTGAATGCTTTGATAGTTACATCAAAAACTTCAAAAGCAATGCATTGCAAATGAGTCACCATCTTGTTCTTCCAATGAAGATAATTCTCTCCATCAAACTTAGGACTTTCTTTTCTGAAGTATGCCATTTGATCAACCTCAAGCTGTTAAAATTTATCTCCGAGGCACTTGGCTCTGATACCAATTGTTAGGAATAGTCCCAAGAGATAACTGAGAGGGGGGGGGGGGGGGCAGGGGCGAATTAGTTATCTACAAGTTTCAATTATTTATCCAATTAAGTATACTTAAACATAAAGCATAAACACAATGAAAGAACACTTGAACACAACACCAATATTTTGGTTATGGGTAAACCCAAATAGGTAAAAACCCTGGTGGAAATTGACACCCACTAATATTTTGTACTAGTATATTATGATCCTTGTTAGAAGATCCTTAACCCTGTTAGGAGTTTCTTTACAATATATTTAGTACAGTAGACCTGGTCAAGGGTCAGACCCTATTAGGAGTCTTTTACAATAGTCCCTATTAGGGGAGAGGACACATTGTCTGAAAGCACACTGCTCAAAGGGGTGAAGGCTACAACCTTCTGTTTAATAGATACACACTGTATCTAAATCTTGGTGAACTACACTTGGAATTGCTATCTGAATCAGTTCCAATGTATAGAAAAAATACTTTACTTGGTCACATAGACCTTCTTCTGATGGCTCAACACTTCACACACTCTGCTCTTCTCTTACTATCAACCATGAACCACACTCTAGCAATCACAAATGACTGCCTATAAATATCTTTCCTCTAGATGATATAATCAAGTCAGCTTGTTAGAACCACCTTGAAATCATATTAGAGAAACCATAACAAACTCCAATAATAATTCAATCAGCTCTACTAAGCACACAACACATTCTGGGACCTGTCCAATAAGATAATTGTAGATGCACGCTACACACTGTCGGCTCTACCAAAATAATTGGATCTTTCTCCTCAAGCTAAATTACTTCATGCACTCTTAACCAAACATCAATAACTCTTCTCTAAGCTTAAATCCAAGAGAGCATACCCAAATGATAGGCGCAACTCTAGAACCAATAAAATCTCTGTCAGCTCTTCTGAATAAACACAGAAAATTGCTACTGGTGAATAGAGACTACCTAACTTCACTTCTACTGATCATCAGACTTTGCATCCATGAATGTAACATTACTAACATGTCTTCATCACATATCCAAAGGTGTAAGGCTCCATGATAACTGTATGGACAACCATACATAGAACACTGCATGTTACTCTGTCGAGAACACTGTTGACACAAGCTGCTATATAACTGTCTATACTAACAGTTAACCACTGCGTCCATGATATCATGCTGATAACATGTCCATGCTACATATACTTGAAGCTTACTACATAAGTCATCCACACATGCTACTTACCATATGTTGTCATCAATGAAAAACATACAGTCAATATTGGCCTACTGGCAAATCTCCAACATTAATGTTAAAGGGGGAGTATGTATAGAATATGGATAATAGATATGTATAAGGAGATATAAGATAGAGAGATATGTATAGGGAGACAAAAAATTTTTGTAGTAAGGACAGTTGGCAACTTGGCCATATTCCTTTGTTGCCATTAATGAAAAAGGGGGAGATTGTTGGAAAGTTGGCTATACTGGTGTATATGACTTATTATAGTGTTGTCTTTATGGCAACAAAGTCATATAGAAGTTTGGAGTCAGCGCACTTGATAAGAAGATAAAAAATTGGTTAAGTGTTGAAGACTAGATAGTGTACAGAGTTGCTGAAGCTCAGAGCATTAGTGCACATGCATACGACCAAGTTATGGTGTGCACCCTAGAAGTTAAGTTGGTTAGACTATATTCTTCCTTAGTCTATGAGCGCATGATCATATATTCAATTATGAGAAAGATACAGATAGTTGAAGTTACATAGCCAGTGTGTGCCAGTGAAGAATAGAGTAAGCAGCGGACTGTTGTCATTTTGAGTTTCAATTATATTATAATGATGTAAAGGCTATGCACCTATTGTAATTAGGTTTTTGACATGTATATATGTTTTTTGTAAACGCACTTGATCCAATTCATTTGGAAGTGTTGTATGTAATAGGTTTAAAGGCTGACCTAGTTGTTTATATTGTATGTGCATATAAATATGAGATGCACCAATTGTAATTGACATGGAAGCTGATATAGAATTGCATAAGTAGAGCAGAAGTGTACAAAGAGACTATAGGATGTATTAGAGCTTTGCAAGAGGTCAAAGAATAAGTGCATCAAAGGAACTGATCTGACAAGTAGTGTCATAGTGACAGTTCATCCAGCAGATATAGTGTGTATCTGAGATCAGAAGGTTGTAGCCTTCACCACTTGAGCATTGAGCTCTAGGATAGTGTGTCCTCTCCCCTAACAGGGACTATTGTAAAAGACTCCTAACAAGGTCTGACCCTTGACAAGGTCTACTATACTTAATGCATTGTAAAACAACTCCTAACAGGGTTAAGGATCTTCTAACAAGGATCATAAAACACTAGTACATAATATTAGTGGGTGTCAATTCCCACTAAGGTTTTTACCTATTTGGGTTTCCCCGTAACCATATTGGTGTTATGTTTTGATTTCATGTTTCATGTTTATGTTTTCACTACTTAAGCATTTAAGTTTAGTTTAAAGATTAAGTAAAAAGATAAAATTCAGTGAACACTGATTCACCCCCCCCTCTCAGTGTTCCCATTCCTAACAGGAAGAATAGTGCTAGTGAATGTGGAAAATACCATGTTGTCTGAAAAATACCTTGTTGCTTTCATTTCCCAAGACAATTTTTTAGCTTTGAATAGATCCCTCATTCTTGGGGATGTTATTTATCTCCAATACAAAAACATGTATTATTTTATGGACTTGAATAATGATTTATGTGATTACCATGCATAGTATCATATGTAAAAATAAATTTGACTTCCATAAATACATTGTTGAACAAAATAGTATACATAGATTAGTTTATGTTGAAGAGATCTCAATAGTATACATAGAGCCATGTGAAAGGATGGATGAATGAAAGTATTGCATACTTTTATTGTTGAGAGGGTGAGTTGATGTAATCGAGCTTATTTTTTTTCCTTATGATTGTGTATGGATTCTTTTTCATTTTGGAGTATCTTTCAAAGGAGAAATTTGGTTGAATGTGAAGATCATTTAATGATCCGATTCTAGAAATTATTGTGAATGTCATCCCCTACCTTTCTATTTTACCAATGTCAATTGTTTCTTTTGGCAGGGTGATCCCTTGGGATTTGTGAATGGTTAAAGGCCATTCCATTGTTAGTGGCATTTGCCTTCATTTGCATAGTGATATAGGAGTTATTGGTATTATTTTAGGATCATCTATTTTCCATGGTGGGCCATTGTAATTATCGATCCTTGTTGCAACATAAAGTGGAAGATCAGGGGATTTGGAACTGGGGTTGTAAAAAATATCAATTATTTCACTCAATGCTCCATTTGCGAGGCATTCTTGTGTCCATATGTTTGTTGTGAGGATGATGTGTTGACCTTTTCAAAGTAGAATTTATTTTTCATTCGTTCATCAATACTTTCATATTTTGTGTTTCTTCTAGTGCTTATTGCTACACTTATTGCAATTAGACAATTCAATAGCTTTAACAATTTTTTATTGTGTAGTTTGACAAGATCAATTATAGAAAATAGATGTATTGACATGTCAAATTCATCTTTTTCATTTGACATGAACTATTTGTTTGAGCATGCAATTAGGAGAAACCAATCTTGTTTCATTGGTTTTGCATTTTGTATGTTCTGTAGAAGTTGACGAAACTGTGTTTACACTATATTGTCACCTTGTTGCCAAAATATTGTGTAGTGTGATAATTATTGTGAACTATTCCCATAATGTTCTAGTAGTAGAATGTGATGTGTAGAGAGGCTTTTCCATCATGAGGGATAGTTGGGCAAGCTCGCCAACCAGGATTATTGAAAGTCCACCAAAGCATAACTGTTGATTGCGAGGAAATGCTTGTTGTAGTCTACTGTCTATTTCTAGTAGTATCTTTGGGCCAATGAAGCTCAGTTCATCAATAAGAATGTATCCGATTTCCTTTAAATCCTTTTGGAATGTCAATGCTTTCCCTTGTAGTGGTTGCATTTATTTGATAGGGATTATGAGCACTGTATGTTGAATGTAGCAACACCTATAGGAGCTAGTGTGATAAGTTGTTTTTTCTATTGTTGGCCATTACTATTTAGTGCATTTTATATGCAGCTAATCAAATATGATTTTCTTGTACTAGCTATGCCTTGAGTGATCATATAGAGTGGTGTAGTAGATACACATTTGTTGTGCTCTTTAATTATCATGAGAGTTTCCTTTTGGTTTGATAATAATGTATAGCTTGAAACATGGTACTTTGATATGATGTTCTCACCTTCTGCACTTGTATTTTTTGTATTTATGAACTCTGTTGCAATTTCATGTAGATGTTAGGGTATGATATTGTGATCCCATGTGTTGTTGTTATCAAGTCACACCTTCCAAGCATGTCAAGTTCATTGATGGTAGTATTATTTGAGGGGCCCATTTGCGACAACAACTATCATTCATTTATTTTTGTTATACCTTGCATATTTGTGTTGAATTGTTTATTTTTTCTTCTTATTCTTCTGAGTTTGTTCAATTTTCAGTCATGCGATTGACATGCCCAAGTTCATATCCGATTGCATTCGTATTGTTCCAATTTGCAATTATTGACCTTTAGTTAGTCCAATGTCATTTTCTATATCACAAAAATGCATGTATAAGAGAAGCTCACTCCAGCAGAATATTTCAAAATGCTCTGAGTCGGTATGTGGAATGTTGTTAAGCTTTGGGTAAACTCTGATGATGGCTTTCTGCTGTCTTTTTTTCCACTTACAATGTTTGTGGTTTGCTGAAAAGGTGTAAGAGCATGCAGATTCAAGAAGTGTTACCATGTCAATCTCTAGAGGTCGTTGAATGTATGTTTGCATGTAGGTAGATTGTATTTGATTTGTGCTTGATGTGTTTGTGATCCGCTGAAACATTTTTCATCCAACATTCAAAGATGTGAAAGGATGATTGCAAACTACAAGGGGAAGTTTTTGAAGCATGTGACATGTTTCTTATGCTCCTATGTCACGCTCAGCTACAACTTTAGTCATGAATTTATTGTATGCCGTTAGAGCTAGGAAATCTTCTTGCTTGGATGTAGATATTCTTTTTAACATATTAGTGTATATCTCAAATTTTCTTTCCACTTTTGATGCATATTTGGCTATGTATTTAATAACTAATTCTCATGAGATAAAAGGTTGAAAATCTATGTTGTTTCTCTAGATCAATAACATCTCTCGATTGTGTATGTTAAGTCTATCATCATTCCTTGTAGGCCCATACTTTTTTCCCCATCCTCATCACATGATATGGTGGAGTTTGTTTGTTCTTTCCATGGAGCTTTGTAGTGACACTCTAATTTAGAACCTTTCTTTCTTAAGCATGTGCCTTATCTATATTTTGTATGTTGTTGGAACTAGTTAATTAGTTCTTCGTAGTCATGATTGGGATCTACAACTAATATATCACGTGTGTCAAGAAAGCATGGATCATCTAATGGATATAAAAATATTGTGTTGTTTCTGTGTGGTGCATTGCGAGGGTTCCAAGCGGTGACATAGTTGTCAAAAAACATTTGTGCTCTTTCAATTTCTATAGTATTGTCCCAATTAATTTTATCCATATTAGGTGCATTTTTTTATCCAGATAACCCCATGCACATGTGCACTTCTTGTGTGTTTCCATTCTGTTCTATACCAATACTTTTCTACATTGAGTAGTTTTTCAATGACTTCTTCATGAAATATTGTAAATCTTTAAGGCATGTACAATGCTATAGTACAAGGGTTATTGATTATGTAGTCCATGCATTGTTTGTTTGATAGTATTCTATGTGGAGTGCTATTTGAGATCAATTGATGTAAATCTAGGCATTTTGTGTCTATTGCACTCAGTGTGAAGAAAAGAGTAGGTGATCCTATTTGGTTGATCATCTCTATCAACTTTGTACGACACTAGTTCCAATATGGATGTGTACCTTACATGGAAGCACCATAGTGAATCAATTCCTTTGCAAGATAGTTGTCTGGCAATTTTGTAAGGTGTGCACGAAGGTTTTCTATAGTGGTAGGTATGTTTTCTTCTTCATTTCGCTTGATGAATACGGCTACAACTTCTTGACTATGATGTCTAGACATGAGATTGAAGATAAAATATCAGAAGCGGGGATGTCTTCGAAATCTATTATCATGGAACCTCATTAAATGTTGTGAAAACTCTTAGTGGTGTATTCATTTATTGTAGATGAGTTTATCTCTGGCCAATAAATTATGTTGGTTGTGTTATTTTCAAGTTGTAATTTTTTCTTAATAATTTGTAGCTCTCAAGATTTTTCTGGTTGTTTAGACATTAATGATGATGTGTATGATGTATGATGTATTTTTTCATTTAGCTCTTCATAAATGTCCATTTGAGTGTTTCGTACCTCCATGTCTTCAATTATTTCAATAGTTTTGAGCATACTTGAAATATATGTACTTATTTCTAGAATCTTTGCAAGATATTCAATGTGGATAGTGACATCATTATAGTATGGGTTATATTTCACCTTGTATTGCAATGCATCTATAATGTGGCTCCTACTGACATAACAATCATAGGATTGGTCTGTTGTATGCAATCTTTGAACTATGAGTATATCTAGTTCTTGTATACTTTGTGGAAGAATATTTGCAATGTTGTTTATGTCCTGTGCAAAGCTTATAGTGTGTCCATGATATTTATAGTTGCCTCCAAAATTTTGAGTCACTTGCAATATTGGGTTGACCCTAGCTATAAGCATTTCTTCAACTTGGGTTAGTCTTTTTAGTAAACTAGGTTGTTCTCCTAGATCCATGTTGTTGAAGGTTGAGAACCGGTGTATGCCTTTCTCGTGGAAGCATATTTTGCATGTGGGAGTTGTGTTTGTTGATTGGAAGTGCATTCCTGGGTAATATTATTTGCATATAGTGCAAGTTCGTAAGTTGATAAATACATCAATCCTTTGGCAGAATTGTCTTAATGTCATTGTGTAATCATTTTTTTGCCTCATATGTACTTGTTTGTTCCTTGTATTGGAATTTTTTGAGCTTCAAATGCTTGGTCCTCTAATTGTGTAACTTATTGTTGTGTGGTTGTCTCTTCACTAGTCTATGCGTGTAGTTGTTGCAAAGGAATTGAAATTCACTCCAATCTTTTTTCTCATCTTTGGGAAACTATCACATCTTTATTACGTGCATAGTATTCTTTATATCTTTTTCTACTTTATTTTTGTTGGAGCTCAAAAAGTGGATTTTATGGGAGTCTATTTATTTATTTTTTCTAGTGGAGTTTGTTGGTCTTCAAATTCCTATTCCTATAATTGTGGGTTTTTTTGTTGTGTGATTATCTCTTTAGTACTTTGTCTTTCTATTTGTTGTGAGGGAGTTAAAACTTGGTATAATCTTTTTGTTTGTCTATGAGAAGCTATCATATCTTTATTATGGGCATAATATTCTTGATTTATTTTTCTATTTTGTTTTCGTTGGATCTCAGAAAGCTGAGTTGCTTGGAGATGATTTGCAGTGGGAGTTTCCATATGTTGGTGATTGTAAATATGATAATTTTTCTATTAGATAAACCATTTGAAGAAGGTAGGCATAGATTAGAGGAAGAATGAAATTAATGGAGTGAAGAAGATAAACAGAACTAACCCTAGTAATTAATCATAAATTTGTTTGTAAATGATAATCTCTATAGAAGAAGCTTCAACACACCTTTCTACTAACAACTTTTTTTCCCAAAGTCAAATGCCTTTAAACAATTTACATGTAAAGGAGTATAAAAATTACTCATAGTTTTTGTGAACTTTCTTTTACCAAGGTATTATCCTATGTCAATTGTTTCTGTCCAATATATATTGTTCTACAACTTAGTAAAATCAGTAAATCATTAATGATATACAAGGAGAAGAATTTTCTTTGCTATATTTTTTGTAAACTTATTTTTAGAAAGTATAGTCCCATGTAAATCATTTACATTCAATAGATATTTTCATAGCACTTATATCATGTTTCATTATTTCTAAACAATATTTTAAAATAAATTGAAGCATAATCACATATTAGTAAAGGTTGATAACCATCATAATGGAAATTCAAATATATGAAGTGCACTATTCCTTCATAAAACTTATTATAAAAATGGCACATTATATACTATTCACCAGAAAATGATTTACATGGAGTAGAGTAGACAATTTTGTATAGAGGTAAAATGTACAACAAAGAGGAATATATGGTTTACATTGAGTGAAGTAGAGATATGATATTGTATAAGAAGGTTATATTTGTCCTCTGTATTAGAGGTGGTAGTATTGTGTTTATGTACATCTTAATTTAGCATCAAGGCAAAGTAATTGTAGTGGATGACATTTCTTGGATTTTGGAAAGTAGGATACTACTTTCAGGTGGCTGCAAGAAGTTGGGTGCCAATTTTTGGCAAAAAGTGGAAGATTTTTTCTTGTTTTTCAAAATTCATGTCAATTGATGTCAAAAATTGAGGCACTTAGAGATTGAATCTCAAAAAACTTTACTAATAGAAATTATAGTACTCGGAGTTAGCTTTTCAAATATGTAATTTATTTCAATTTCCACATTGCATAAATTAATTTTGGTAGGCATATTTAAAAACCACTTTTTCAGAATGCCTGTTTCAGGACCATACCTCACCCGTGTACGGCCACCCTTTTTTGACACAAATAAATCAATATATGTTAATCCTTTTTAGGAAAGATACCTAAGACACTATAGATTGATGAGTATATTTTTCCTTATTTTTTTTTTGTATATATTTTTTTTAATTGATTTTTAAATGACAATAAAGTATATTTTCAAAACCTCTAGTGTATGACCACCATAATTTGATGAAATGTTCATATTTTTCAAAAACAAAAAAATTTATCTTGAAAAGAATAGAATGTAGATTGATGCCATATAATTTTTTTTTGCAGAAACCTTAAAACAAAAAAGTTATTAAAGTTTAGTAAACCTCCGTGTTTCACATTTTCATACCTTTTGCTATTGATAAATATAGGAAAAATAGTAAAATTTATTATATCATCAAAAAATTTACATTTATAGAATTAGGACAATGAAATCTATAATGGGTTTTCATTTCATCAAAAAATTCAAATTGAAAGACGCTCAAAAAATTCATTGAAGACAGAAAATTAATGTTAAAATAACTTAGTCAAATTTGTGGAGGTGAAGACATAGGGTCAGTGGGACCAAGCCTAAATCATGCCTATCCCGTACCAAAAACCGAGGCAAATTCAATTTTCCCGCCCCAAGCTTTTAGAAACGGGTGCCCGATTTGAAATTTTAAAAAATAGGTGCCCGTTTCAAAAGTAACCGTTAACAAAACGGGCACCCGTTTTGTTAAAAAATGGGTTCCTATTTCTAATGAGTCCGTTGGAAAATGACAGGTGCAGAAGTACAAAGGTCCAATGATTGAATCATTATTCAATCATTATACAATTGTACCTATGCGCAAACAGAATGTTTTAATTAATTTAGACCTGGTTTTGTCTTGTTCTGAATTTGACACTTGTTGGATTAAAAATTCATCCAAATATGAGATCAAAGCAACGTAGAAAGAGACAAAGGATAGAAAATAAAGAAAAGGAAGCAAAACGTCAAAGAGAAAGAAGAGCAAGAATTAGAGAGGGTAGTAATGCCGGAGCTTCGAGTTCAATAGTAGCTTTAAAGGAAGAGAGCATTGAGAACACTGTAATGGATGAAGAGCCAGAAGAAGGAAATACAAATCAAGAAAATCCAGGTGCATCTACTAACCTAGTATTGGGTATTGGTATGTCTTCACAACCCTGCATATATTCTGAAAATGAAATTCATGATTTTTTTCAAGCGGGCTACGAAATAAATGATTTGGATTTTATTCATGGAAGTACAGTAAGAAATGAAAGTCAAACACCAGTTGAAAAAGAAATTGAAACTCCACCTATGACTGAAAATCAAACCCCAACTGATGGTGAAAATAAAAGTACAACTAAAATTGAGAGTGTGGATGTAGACATGGAAACACCAGTTGAAAATGAAACATGTTTAAATGATAATGAAATGGGTAATCTTTTTCAATTGAATAGTGGTGTGTTAGACAATCTTCGTGGCTTGGTTTCATGGAGGCAGATTAGGACATATGCTAACAGATTGTTCAAACAATTTTTTTATAACAAGAAATTTGGGTTTCAATGTCAATTGATGTTACAATTAATGAAAATGATGAAGATGCGGAAAGTGATGAAGAGGTTAGGAGTCAATGTGAAAGAAAAAAAAAGGGATGAGTCTTTGAAACAAGTTGTTTCGACTATTGCTAGTGCCTTTGATACAATTGGAAAGAAAAGTTGTTCTAAAGATAGAAATGCGGCACGACGAGCAATAACAACAGCTTTAGTAAACAAATCAACCCATGATAAAAGAATGATGAGTAACATAGGTGGATATCTTAATATTCATCATAAAACTTTGGCAAAAGCTATGAAGAGAAGAGTTGACTTTGAAAGTGATCCAGCTAACAACTTATGGACCTATAGTGGTAGACTCTCGAGATCTGATATGAAACTTACTAGTGAAGTGAAAACATTGATTGAAAGATTTTGGAAGGATAATACAAGAGTATCACCAAATGCCAGGGATGTTCTAAAATTAAGAGTTGGCTCAAAAATTCATGAACCACATCCAAAACACCTTTTGGACATGACTCAAACTGAATTATACAAAAAATTTGTAGATGAAAAGGTGTTATCAATCAACATAAGTCAAAGATCATTTGAAAAGTGTAAACCTTGGTATGTAAGGGTAAACAAGGAAAGAGTCACATGTTGTTGTAAAACTCATGTCCAATTTCATTACCATTATGATTTATTTCGATCTATATGTGGTACCATGCATACTAAAGAAATGTTACAGGAATGTGGTATCCAAATTCCACCTCAAGTTATAAAGGAGTTCATCTCAAGTTTGTTTTGTAACCCACATAATGACCAATATTTTCTTTTCAATGCATGTGTTTGTGGTGTATGCAATATATGTGGCAATCTTGCATTATTAGATGAGTGTTTTCATGAAACTCCTACAACTGAATTCGAACAACAAATGATTGATGTGCGAAGATTTAAAACTGTTGAATATCCATTGAAGGATGGAAAGGTTGGAAGATGATGTGACCTAATAAATGAAAGCATTAGTGTTCACGCATTCATGAATGAATTCAAGTGTAAGATCATACCTAAATATGTGAAACACTCTCATAATGCTAGATGGCTTGATGAACAATTTCGCATGTGTAAGAATACATTCCCAGTGGGTAGTTTACTTTCAGTAGTTGACTTTACAGAGAACTATACTCTTGCACCACAAGATGAGATCCAATCTCAATATTATAATTCAGTACAAGTAGCCATTTTCGTTCATATTGTCTATAGGCATGCACCTGATAGTACAGAAGATGATAAATTTTTTTTGAGGGAGTACCACTTCTATATGAGTGATAATAAACTACACTCATCAAATTTTGTGCAATACTACATGGAGACATTTTACGACAATTTAAAGGAGAGACAAATTCAAATGACACAACATCTAATATGGTCAGATAATTGCACAGGTCAATTCAAGAATGCTAGAATGTTTTATTGGTTGAGAAAGACACATAAGAAAACTAATGTCGAACATATTTGGAGTTTTTTTGAAGCTGGACATGGGAAAGGAGAACATGATGGTGCTGGTGCATGTGTTAAGAGAGCCCTTTCAAGAGAACAACTCAAGTTTGAAGAAAAATCCAAATTTAAAAATGCACGTGAAATTGTTGAATGGTGTAGTACAAGTTTATCTACAGGATCAAATCAGAATTCTACAATCAAACGTTTCTTCTGGCTAGTAGAAGAGAATTATATCCTTTCAAGATATGAGTGTGATATGATAAATGGGTCAGCAAAATGACATTCATTTAGAAGTTCTGATTCTAACACTTGGACTATATGGACTAGGGAGCTAGCATGTTTTTGTCAATTTTGTGTTGCAGGTGAATGGGAACAATGCGAGAGTACAAAATGGGTTGAAGAATGGAAACAAAGATCCTTAACACCTACTGAGACACAAGTTCTAGGTGATTCAACTAGTGAAGACCCAGATCATGCATTTGCATTAGAAGATTATGATCGTGTTTCAGATCTGATACAACTTGGTATTTATTTATTCAAATTTACTTTTATAAGTGTAGGTTTTTTTACATACATGCATATGAAACTAATTATTTTTACAGGGCATGTGTATGCTATTGTTGCACCTAAGGATAATGATGAGCAGACTGAGTACTGGCTTGCTTGATGTGTGGAACCTAAGAAAAAGTTGATATGTCATCAAGTAGATGATGATGGTTTTCAGTATCCAATTGGGTCTGTTGTGGTTGTTGGTACATGGCTACGAAAATACCTAACAAGAAGAAATGGGTTACCAGCGTTTGAGGACTACCAATCAGAAAAGAAAATTATGCAATATTCTCATTTAGTGGTGGCAATGAATATCAAATTAGAAAGATACAAAGGGAGGCCCACCAATAAAGTCTTATGGACCCTTTCAATGGAAGAGCATGAGACAATCATAGAAGCATTACAAAAAAGAGAGGATGCAGATGGTACACTAGGTTGAATTAGATTTAGAGACATGTGAGTGCTTTTTAATTATGTTGAAAGTTTATATAGTTAGTTCTATTAGACATTAGACATGTACAAGTTCAATATATTATTATGTCAAATTTGGAGTTAGTTCTAATTAATTTCTTGTTTGAATAGGTATCAACTACAACTTTACACATGTGCGACACTCATATGCGGATGGTATACTCTAATAAATCACATGTGTACATGTGTAAGTGTTTTTTAATTATGTCAAGTTTATAGTTAGTTAGATATTAGACATTAGAGATGTACAAGTGATAGATCTTATTATGTCAAATTTATAGTTAGTTGTGCATTAAAGATAGTTTTTCTAATTAATTTCTTATTTGAATAGGTATAAAGTGTACAACTTTACACACGTGTGACAGTCATATTTAGGAGCCCTAGAAGATGATACATTAAATTATTTCATTGAATGTTTATTTTATTTTTAATCATATTGTAATTGGGCTAAGAAGTGGGGTTTTCTTACTAGTTCTTTCCCTATGGAGCCCTTGAACTAGTTATATATATAAATAAAAATATCATTTATTGATGTACCATGTGTTATGATTCCTGTATACTTATTAATTTGTTCATTTTTTAATTCAAATTCTACAATTAATTTGATGTGACATATAACTTGAATAATTTGATGTGACATATTAATTAATGATATCCATTATCTAGTTATCTAGTTATGTAGTTATGTAGTTATCTTATTTTATCTCTACTTATTTGATTCACATTATATTTATTCACGTAGAGTATTTACATGCAATCCATCTTATTAAAAAAATCTTAGATCTAAAACAAATATTCTAATTTAATCTATGACATGTACATATATCGATCAACCAAAAAAAAGCCAATCCACATAATATGTCACTCTAGTCCATATATAACATGTCCATAAAACATACATCATTGGTCCAAATAAAACAAGTTCATATATAACAAGTTCATAAAACATGTGAATAGTCCAAATATAACAAGTCCAAATATAACAAGTCCATAAAACACAAGTAACATCTAAGAGCTTGGATCACCCATCTGATCTGTCGTCCTCTTCACTCCACATGAAGAGGACGAAGATGTATCATCATGTTGTACACCATCAAGTGACTGTAAACAGAAATTATGAAGAGATAACATAAGAAGTGGGTTTAAACAAATAATTCACTTACAAACAAAATAAATATTGAATATACATATATCAAATAAATTACCGTGGAGCCCTGCTGAGTAGTTTCCTCTGTGGGAGGAGGACCTGGAGTAAAAAATGTCATTGTGGTAATGTCTTGTACAAAACAAATTGCAAATTTATTATAATAATATTCCCTAAAAATGACATGTGCATCATGATTCAAAAATATTGGAATTTAATATATTAATAACTATGACCTCAAAGGATGATGAGGCCTACATCTGGCTGGGTCCTACACCATGACCACGTGAAACTATACTCAGTAATGGTTCCGAGGGTACATCAATAGGGAATGATGTGGCGAAGGCCTACATAATTGTAAAAAATAGAAGTGAATTAGAATATACGCAT
The DNA here is from genome assembly GCA_027943335.1 of Chamaecyparis obtusa. Taxonomy (NCBI): domain Eukaryota; kingdom Viridiplantae; phylum Streptophyta; class Pinopsida; order Cupressales; family Cupressaceae; genus Chamaecyparis; species Chamaecyparis obtusa. Next base: position 26,889 of record BSBK01006914.1, read on the forward strand.
AAATACGTGAGCATGTATAAATAGTTAAATTCAAATTAAAATGCAATATACATAAAAGCGGTATATGGGGAGTGTACTCTGTGACCGTTGGCAGAGTACCCATCGAACTGCTGCCAGGGTGGTATGAAGTGTGACCCTACAATATATATTTTGAAAATAACATTATTAAAGTAAAGTTTCAACAGTAAATATTTCTAGGGGTCGAATAGACATGATAAAAACACATACAGTGAAAGGTGCACCAACATCTGAAGCAGTTGAATGGACATGGTGATGGTCCATGGATGTCATGGTCTCCTCTGCCCCCTATCCAATAAAAACAACATATTTTGGTTGATATGGTTTGTGTGTCTGTACATATATATGTAGACAAAATATTTTATCACTATTATATAGATTACCTCTGCGCTAGATAAATCCGCTGCGTATAGAAGGTCAAGAAATGATGACAACTCGACAGGTCGATCCTCTATGTCATCATATCCTCCATGTGCACCCTCTGCATCATCAAATCCATCATCTGGCCCCTCACTCTGTGGACCAGTACATATGTCCCCGCAGCTGGTGCAAACATGTGCTATGCTCTGGGGTGCCCTAGCCATCATGAACTGCTCAGCTAAATCACCCAAAAGGGCGCTCAATGAACCAAGAGCAGAGGTGACTGCTCGGTGGTGTACTGGCGCTAGAATCACAGGAGCTGGATAAGAAACAAGGGGCTCCTTATGTGGACAATTTCTGACTCTATCACTTAGCTTCGCCCCAGGCCTATCCTGAGGCATGCCTCTACCGACCCTTTGAAATGCTCTCATGTCAAAATAATTGGGTTTTTTACCCAATTCAAACTCAACCCACAATTTTCTCAAAAAGTACATGGGGACCTCATGATTTGTGTGTGGTGGATGGTCAAATACCATCCACCACCACTCCCAAAAGTGCTATGAAATAAATGGGTGCTTGCACCAGCGAATAGATATTCTTGATTTTTTGGGGTTTATTTCTTCACCTGTTTTTGGATTCTTAAACCATTGAGAAAAATCTGCTTTGCTGATTTTAAGATCCTTCACCTCTTTATAGGTGAGTCCATCAGCATAGAATGTTCTCATGGAATCTCTCCATGAGCGATAACTATCCAACTCATCATCGAGGGATTGGACAGAATCTACTATGCCTTGCATAGTATCTGCAAGGTGTAGTAGATGTGCGGAGGGGTGGGGATCATGTCTAACCGTCTGAATGTCCCTGACAATAGAGGTGATATTACGCCTCATGTCCTCTCTAAGCTGCTCTACGGTATGAGGAGGTGGTGGAGGTGGGGGTGGTGGTGGTGGTGGTGGGGGCTGACCTCCTGAATGCTTGTCCATCATGTGTAAACTGTACATATATAAAGTATTTGAATGTGTAAATGAAAAGTATTTAAACACATGAATAATCTAAACATATATATCTCTATCTTCACATGTACACATTTATAAAGTATTTGAAAATGTAAATGAAAAGTATTTAAACACATGCATAATATATTAGGTCTTAAGGGTGATAGTAGGTCCTATTACATCTTACGAGTACATACTAGCTCCTATTAGGTCTAAAGGGTACATAATAGGTCCTATTAGGTATTAAGGTTACATAGTAGGTCTTAAGGGTCATATTAGGTCTTAAGGGTACATACTAAGTCTTAAGGGTCATATTAGGTTTTAAGGGTACATACTAGGGTTTAAGGTTCATATTAGGTCTTATTAGGTCCTATTAGATACTATTAAGGGGTTATATTATGTATATATTAGGTCCTATAAAGAGAGTTTGCTTTGTAAATGTTTATTTCTTTTCAATAAGGTTATATTTTATATTGATTTAGTTGGTTTGTTAATATAATATTCTAAACTTACTATGATGTCTTTGTTTAAAGATATATAATGTATTCCTTTATTGGTCAATTGGAAAATAATTACTTTTTAGTACATTGAACATGACGAGAGAGGAGACAGAGAGAAGAAAGTTCAAGGGAGAGAGATGAGATAGCGGAGAGAGGAGAGACCTGAGAGAGGACGTGAGGAGAGAGGAGAGAGAGAGATTGTAGAGAGGAGCGAGCAGGTGAGGAGAGAGAGAGAGAGAGAGAGAGAGAGTTCAAGGGAGAGAGATGAGAGAAAGAGAGAGGAGAGAGATAAGAGAGTTAAACGGAGAGAGATAAGAGAAAGAGAGAGGAGAGAGAACACGATCAGAGAGGAGAGAACATTAGGTTTTTGTTTACAATTGTCTACATTTTAGGTTTTCGTAAATACAATTTTATACATTCTAAGTTTTCATTTTCAGTTTTTAACAAATACATGATTTCTAAACAAATTGAAAAGTAAATTAAAACATAAATAAATGAAAAACTATAGACATACATTCATTTTTAAAATAAATTCGTATAATGCTATTTAAAAACAAAAATTAACTTTTTATATGTTTTAGGTTTTCGTTTACAATTTTAAATATGTTTTCAGTTTTCTACGTTTTAGGTTTTCATTTTCAGTTTCATTTTAGGTTTTGTTTTCAATTTCATTTCAGGTTTTCGTTTTCGATTTCATTTTAAGTTTTTGTTTTTTGTTTTCATTTTCGGTTTCATTTTAAGTTTTCATTTTCAATTTTCTACGTTTTAGGTTTTCATTTTCAGTTTCATTTTTAGTTTTTTTTTTCAGTTTTCTACGTTTTAGGTTTTCTTTTTCAGTTTCATTTTCAGTTTTCATTTTTCGGTTTTCCACATTTTAAGTTTTCATTTTCGATTTTCCACGTTTTAGGTTTTCATTTTCAATTTTCTCCATTTTAAGTTTTTGTTTTCAATTTTCTATTGTTCAGGTTTTTGTTTTCTACTTTCTTACGTTTTAGGTTAAATTGTTTTCAATTGCACATTATTTCTAAACAAATTGAATAACAAATAAAAACACACATTTCATAATCTAAGAAAATACATTCATTTTTAAAACGCAATCTTAAATAGCTATTTAAAACTAAAATTTAACGTTTTACTACTGAAAATGAACACGAAAAATAAAATAAAACAAGTCAAAATGATAAATACGTACCTGGAACTCAAAAAAATGTGTTTGTGGGGTTGGCAGGCCTCTAACAATCGGGTAGGCGATGTTGAAAAATCGTAGATCCCATTCTCCTGTTGCTAGAAAATGACAGGAAACACTGTCAAAAAAAAAAAAAAACTTTTCAAAAATGGGCACCCATTTTTTGTCAAATCGGGTGCCCGTTTTGGCTCAGTTGACTGAACCGAAACGGGCACCCATTTTATTAAAGATCGGAGTGCCGAACCAAAACGGGCAACTGATTTGGAAAAAAATGGTGCCCATTTCTAGCGGTGCATTTTTCCAAGTCGCGGACTTCCGCGGAATTGGCACCCAACTTTTTGCACGTACCCTTTCAGTGATAAAATCTGCATTTTGCACCCCTGTTATGATTGTGTTTACTTGAGTTGTATCATTGTACATCTCTTTTTTGCATGCTAAGGTGAAAACATATTCCTTGTTGAGTACATCTCTTATGATTTGTTCACAATTTTTTTCTACATCATGGGCAAATTGTTGTTGGAAATTGCAATTGAAGTAATTGTTGTATTGTCATTGATGTCAAACCTTAACTGGTAAGACAGTTGCTATCTAATAAAGTACTATATCTATTGATTGATGAGAAGGATTAGGGCAAGGGTGATAACAATAAAACCTAGAGAAAGTTTGAGTTATTTGATACTTCATGTTATCTCTATTTTGAGCATTAAAGATTGTCATTAGTATCAAAGTTGATCAGTTGATTACCTATGCTACATAGTCTGTAAAAGAAAGTACTTCAAGCCAAACATGCTAGTCTGTTAACTACATAAGCCTATACACCGAGCTATCTCAAGACATTATCGAGAACAAAAGATGTTAGTTCTAACTGAGCACCAGAGAAGTTTTACCGAGCATCAGTGTACACCGATACCGAGCTTCAGTAAACACTGAGCGGATTGGACACCGAGCACCAGTGAATCTACTGAGCAGTATTTACAGTGTTTACTGAGCAATACAAAAAACAACATAGTATTCGGGAATGGCACATTTATCTATGCAGATGGTTACAACATAATCATAAAACATTTTACCAAGATCGAGGATCATTTATTGTAGATGTAATCATTAATTACGATGATGATCTCTATGTAATTGCTAGATCTAGGTTAATTTTGTACAACGTAGATCTTAGGCTTTTTCCTAAGATATTGTAACCTAATTTTGTTAAGCAAAAAAATCAGTATGCTATATATTTGTATTTCATGTCATTTTGACATAAGCTTGACAAGGAAGAGAACAAGCGAAGGAGAATCTTGAATTTGAAGCCAACTTTAAGATATTAGTTATCAGACAGAGAGCAGAATTCAGAGATATTTAGATTAAGCAGAATTAGACAAGGCTACCGAGCAGATCAGAGACAAGATCTACACATACAGAGGTGATATCTAATCTATACTACATTGATCTATATTAGACAAGGTTGGGTTGTCATTTGCAGATAAATCTTGTTATTTTCTAATCATTGTAACAGAGTTTGGTAAAATCACTTAAAAGAGTAGACCTAACAGTCTTTATGTAAATCTCTTAATCGAGTACACACTCAAGTAGTGTTGTTGAAATCCTATAACTAGGTAGATCTAGTTGATCTAAATTGTTACTCCTAATAGGGTAAGAGCACCATAAGTGATCACAACTTGTAGCCTTAATCAACATACTTTATTATCTGCAGTAGTAAAGATTTGTGGGTGTCATCCCCACCATAGTTTTTACCTTCTAACAAGGGTTTCTATGTTACCAAAATACTTGTGTAATGTGGCTGATTTATTGTTGATTTCATGCTATTTACTTTTGCAAGTTAATTGAATGAATGATGCATGCAATGGATTCAAGTTATATATGAAGGTTACTACTGTTTGTTGATTAAGTTTTGGAAGTTAAATTTTTTGAGGGCACTTATTCACCCCTCCCCTCTTAGTACCCTATCTCTCCAATCCAACACCTCAATGAGTACTTGATTATGTGGAACTATGATAAGACAATGTATTGTTTATCTAAGTAAGAAGAAAGATTGAACAAGTAGACTTAACTAAGAAAAAGTGAAGAAATCTAGTTTAAGCCAAGTGATGTTAGTGTCAACCGAGAGCCAGTATATGCTGAGGAAATTTAGTGTTGACTGAACATCAATTTATTGTCGAGTGACAGTATTAGCCGAGTGAGACAGTTTGAAGAGGTGACTGAGTTACGTAGTGATGACCGAGGAGTTGAACACAGTATTGACCGGGCGTCAGTAATTTACATTTGAGGAAGAATTCAGATTCCTATCTGACTTAGTTGAATTCTTGGATTATGTAAATCATGTTGACTTTATTAATTGAATGTATGGAGCATTTAATGCACAGTAAACCATTTTATTATGATTTCAATAAAGAGATTGAAGATGTTTCTAGAAGGATGAATGAAGAACATGAATGATGGGAGGATTCAATGAATCTGACCTAAACCTAAGATCTATGGAGAAGATTAAGTAGAATTTTTTTGATCTACCTATTGAAGATGTATAAAGGAAAACCTAAGTGTGAGGTTAAAGAGTATGCTGGAGTTGATGATGTTATTGACTGATAAGTCTAAGTAGAAAGGTTGAAGGTGAAGGAGTTGATCATAGTTGTGATTTCTTGAAGAGAGTTCTGAGAAGATCAGTGACGGAGATGGAAATTGTACTTAGTTAGTAAGCCAACATATATATGTTAATTGGATATGTTATTTGCAAAGTGATTTGTATGGTTTTTCAGATCATATACTACTGCTACTTTATAACCATTGTATCAATCTAAATCCTTTAATCAAGGTTGACCTAATAGTCATTGTTTAAATCCTTTAATCAAGGTTTCATTCTAATGGAATGTACTTAAGTCCTCTAACAAGGCTCACTCCTAACAGGGTGGTTGAAATCCTTTAACAGGGTCACACCTAACAGTGTGTTTTGTAAACTTTTGACAGGGTTGGCTTTTTAAAGAGCTCACTTCAGAAGAGTGAAAATATCAGTAACATGTTACAAAGTGGTTTTTCCCAAATTGGGTTTCCACTATAAATCCTGGTGTCATACTTGTGTGAATGTTTTGATGTGAACATTTCTATGTTTTGCAAGTTAAATAGTGTTGGATAGTGGATTGCATTGTTATATGTTTCTGGCATACATTCTGTAATGACTGAGTAGTGTTGGTTATTAGATCTAAGATTGTTGAAGTGTTTGAAATTTTAATTCATACATCTAGACCTTAGAAAAACTGATTCAACCCCCCTCTTTGTTGTTCTAAATCATATTAAAAATTGGTATCAAAGTTGCTGGTGCTTACAGAGAACAAGTTTAAAGGTACTTGCAGAAAATGATCAAGATGTATAAAAAGGAGGTACCGAAGTTGAATAAGGAGAACTTCCCTGCATGGAAGAGTCTGATGAAACTACATCTAGCTGATATTGATGATTCAATGAAATATTATGTTGAAAATGACTATGTTACACCTGTTGCACCTTTGACTATCGAGGAGTTGAGAGCTAAACAGGAACACAACCAAGCAATGTTGGAGATTGCATCTACCTTAAGCTATCCTGAATTTGAAGACATTAAAGATTTCACAAATGCAAAGCAAATGTGGGACACTCTTGCAAATATCTATGGTGGTGATGTAAATTTACTAAGGGTAAAAGCTAAAAGCTTGAGAGGTAAGTTTGACAAAATGAAAATGCAAGAAGGTGAAAATATTGCTCAATATTGTGGTAGAATCAAGGAGGTAGTAAATGCTATTAGAGGAGCTAATGGAATTATTGATCAGACTGTTATTGGAAAAGTATTGAGAACTTTTCTTCCTATATATGCCATCAGAATTTCAGCAATTCAAGAATCTAGATGTAACCCTGGTAATGTTCTAACATTGGAAAGTCTTGTTGGTAAGCTTACTACTTCTGAACTTTCTAATTATGATAACTACACTATTGCTAATGTTGAATCTCCATTCAAGTCACAAATGGTTTTGCATAAGTCTAAAAAGGAGAAAGAAAAATGTATAAGTGATAGTGACACTTCTGATGAGGAACCAGAGGATCTTGAAGCTCTTATGGCCAAAAGATTGAAAAGAGGAAAAGGCAAATATAAAGGTAAACTTCCTATCATATGTTTTTCATGTAACAAAGTTGGTCATATAGTTGTAAGATGTCCTGAGAGGAATGAAAAGGATGAGGAAAGAGAAAGAAAGTACAAGGATAAGAGAGAAAATAGAGGTTACCAAAGGTACAAGGACTACAAGGATAAAGGTAAGAAATCCTGTTATATTGCTGAAGAAGGAATTAACACTGATAATGATGATTTTGAAATTGAAGTAGTATATGTTGCTATTAAAGATGATTCTGATGAAGATGAGAAAACTACACTTGTTTCTTATGTGAGCAAAGGTGATAAATGGATTATTGATAGTGGTTTCTCTCGTCACATGACTAGTGACAAAAGTAAATTTGAAACCCTAGATCATTACAAAGGTAGAATTTTTAAGTTTGGTAATGATGCACCATGTCTTGTAAAGGGTAAAGGATTAACTAAGCTAACTTGTGAAAATGCTTATTGGGTTGAAGGTCTTAACAATAATTTACTAAGTGTTGTACAACTTAATAGCACTGGTTACCGACTGGAGTTTCATCATAGAAAGGCTAAAATATTTGATGCCACTGGTGAACTGATTGGAAGTGGAGAACAAACTAGAGGTAATTTGTTCTACCTAGACCTATCTAAAGAGACATGCTTGATTGCACAATTTGATGATGTATGGTTATGGCATAAGAGTTAATGTTATGTTAACTTTGACAATCTAGTAAATATTAGTAAAAAGAAGAAAGTTAGAGGTTTGTTGAGATTGAAGAAACTTGATAATGTGATGTGCAAAAAATGCCAGTTGGGTAAAATGACAAAGTCTAGTTTCAAGAGAAAGACTTTTACTTCTGAAAATACTTTAGATCTGGTTCATACTGACCTTTGTGGACCTATGGGTGTACAAAGCTATTGTGGTGCAAAATACTTTATTATTTTTGTTAATGATTACACTAGGATGATGCCTGTAATGTTTTTAAAAGAAAAATTTTCAATGCATTTCAGTTGTTTAAGTGGTATTTGACTAAGGTTGAAAAAGAAACAGGTAGAAACCTGAAGTGTCTAAGATCTGACTGAGGTGGAGAGTTTATATCAAATGAGTTCAACCTATTCTGCAATGATAGAGGAATCAAGATACAAATGTCTATACCTGGAACACCTCCATAGAATGGTATAGCTGAGAGAAGAAACATATCTATCATGGATTGTGCAAGGACACTAATGATTGAGAAAAATGTTGCACAAAAGTATTGGAAAGAAGCTATAACTATAGTTGTTTATACCTTAAAGCGAGTACAAATAAAAAAAGGTACAAATGTTACACCTTATGATTTATGGCATAGTTATGCACCTAATGTAAAATACTTTAGAATCTTTGCGATAAAATGTTATATATTAAAAGATAATAGGAATGGAAAGTTTGATGCAAAAAGTGATGACGGTATATTCCTAGGTTATTCCACAAAGAGTAAAGCTTACAAGTGTTTGAATTCTAACACTAACAAAATTGTGGAAAGTGTAAATGTGATAGTGGATGAATATGAAGAGAAAAATGAGTAGGAAAGCTAAAGAGAGCCTAGAGATTATAGATCTTTTGTCTATATAGAAGAAGGAAAGGAGAGTAACACACTTGCACTCGATGCCAAGTCATGAGTAAGCAATGTCAAGCATCAAAAAGATATTGTTGAGCATCAAGGGGATATTGTCAAGCTTTAGGAGAATGCTACCGAGTATCAGGAAGAGATTTTTGAGCAATTAGAGGTTGAATCTGATAATCTTACTGATGAACCTAAAGAGCAAGGAGAAAAGAAATCTGAACCTACTTTGGCACAGTATGTAAGAAGACATCACAAGCCAGAGAAAATCATTGGATATAAAGATACTGGAGTTCTGACCAGAAGCAAGTTGAAAGATCCTACATGTTTGTTGTGTGAATTTGAGCCTAAGATAGTAAGGGAGGAATTAGAAAATGAATACTAGATTCAAGCTATGAATGAGGAAATAGACCAAATAGAAAAGAATGATACCTGGACTCTAGTGCCAGGACCAGAAAGAAAAAATGTCATTGGAACAAAATGGGTATTTAGAAACAAGCTTAATTAACATGGACAAATCACAAGGAACAAAGCAAGGCTTTTATGCAAGGGTTATGGAAAAGAAGAAGGAAAATACTATGGGGAGACATTTTCCCCTATAGCAAGATTAGGAGTGAGGACTCTACTTGCATATGCTACTTACAGAGATTTCAAGGTATACCAAATGGATGTCAAGTCTGCATTTTTTAGTGGTATATTAGAAGAGGAAGTGTACATTGAACAACCTAAAGGATTTGTTGATACAAACAAGTGAAATATGATTTGCAAGCTGAACAAGGTGCTATATGGATTGAAGAAAGCCCCCAGAGCATGGTATGAGAGGCTGCACAATTACTTGATATAGATTGGATTTTCAAGGACAAATGACAACTTCAATCTGTACATGAAAGATGAAGAAGGTAAAGGGATTTTTTAGCTAAAATTTTTGTAGATGATATCATATTTGGAGGACAAGATGCCCTGTGTAAGAAATTTTCAAATGAGATGCAAACTAAGTTTGAAATCTCTATGTTTGGTGAGATAAAATTCTTTGTTGGTTTACAAGTCTATCAGATGGAAAAAGGTATTTTTATCACTCAATCTAAATATGTCAAAGATATATTGAAAACATTTGGTATGAAGGATTCAAGGCCAATAAGTACTCCGATGGCTACTGGACAGTTACTATCTAAAAATGATGATACTACTGAAGTAAACCAAACTCTATATAGATCCATGACTAGAAAGTTGCAATATGTTGTTCACAGCAGACCAGATATAGCTCTAGCAGTTGAGATTGTGGAAAGATTCTCTGCCAATCCTAAGAAAATTCATATGATGGCTGTGAAGAGACTATTGAGATATTTGAAAAGGACATAAGACTATGGACTGTATTACAAGAAGCATGAGAAATTTGAATTGAGAGTCTACACTGGTGCAGATTGGGCAGGAAATTTTGATGAGAAGAAAAGTACTAGTGGTGGAGCTTTCTTTCTTGGATAGAGATTAGTTTCCTGGACAAGCAAGAAACAAAATTGCATTTCCCAATCCATAGCTAAAGCTAAGTATGTAGCAGCTGCAGTGAACTATTCAAATCTAGTATGGATTAAGCAATTGTTGAAAGGCATGAAAGAGGAAATCACTGTACTAGTTGTCATATACTGTGACAACACAAGTGCTATCAACATATCAAAGAATCCAGTGATGCACACAAAGACCAAACATATTGCTATCAAGTATCATTACTTGAGGGAATTGGTACAAGATAAAGAGGTGAGAATGGAATATGTGAATACAAAGGAACAACTAGCAGACATATTCACAAAAGCTTTACCTAAGGATGCTCATGAATATCTTAGAGGTAAATTAGGGGTGCTTCCCCTAACTGAGGCTGCCTAGTCAAGCTATGAGAACTGCATCAAATGTGCTACATAGAGTATCTAAAAAATTGATGCAGAAAAGGTCACACTTTAGGAGTGGTGTAGAGTTGTGAAAAATACAGCAAAGCTGATAATCAGTCATAAGAAAGATGACAGAGGGAGAAACATTGTTACTGAACTGACAAGATGACATCTACATCTGAAAGATGCAAGTTCTAGATACTGCTTTGGTAGTACTATCAAAGAGGGAGAGATTCAGAGATGAAAACATATAAAAGAGGAAGTAATTCAGAGAATCAGAGGAAAAGAGACACATAAAAGATTAAGAGGGAGTAACTATGTTGATGGTCAAGCAAGCTAGGCTAAGAGATTTTGAATCAGAATGAAGCTAAGGATATTACAAATACTTCTGATGAAATGACAAAGTTTTGGATTGGTTGGTGAATCATGTGTTACTCATATGGTGTTGCCATCAATGCCAAAGAGGGAGATTGTTGGAAACTGCAATTGAATCAATTGTTGTATTGTCATTGATGTCAAACCTTAACTGGTAAGACCGTTGCTATCTAAGAAAGTACTATATCTATCGATTAATGAGATGGATTAGGGAAAGGGTGATAACAATAGAACCTAGAGAAAGGTTGAGTTATTTTATACTTCAATGAGTACTTGATTATGTGGCACTATGATAAAACAATATATTTTTTATCTAAGTAAGAAGCAAGACTGAACAAGTAGGCTTAACCGAGCAAAAGTGAAGAAATCTAGTTTAAGTTGAGTGATGTTAGTGTTGACTGAAAGCTAGTATATGCCAAGGAAATTTAGTGTTGACTGAACATCAGTTTATTATTGAGTGATAGTATTATCTAAGTGAGACAGTTTGAAGAGGTGACCGAGTTATGCAGTGATGACCAAGGAGTTGAACACAGTATTGACTGAGCATCAGTAATTTACATTTGAGGAAGAATTTAGATTCCTAGCTGACTTAGTTGAATTCTTAGATTATGTAAATCATGTTGACTTTATTAATTGAATGTATGGAGCATTTAATGCATAGTAAACCATTTTATTATGATTTCAATAAAGAGATTGAAGATGTTTCTAGAAGGATGGATGAAGAATATGAATGATGGAAGGATTCAATGAATCCAACCTAAAACTAAGATCTACGGAGAAGATTAAGTGGAAAAAGTTTGATCTACCTACTGAAGAAGTATAAAGGAAAACCTAAGTGTGAGGTTAAAGAGTATGCTAGAGCTGATTATATTATTGATTGATAAGTCTAAGCAGAAAAGCTAAAGCTGAAGGAGTTGATCAGAGTTGTGATTTCTTGAAGGGATTTCTAAGCAGATCAATGATGGAGATGGAAATGGTACTCAGTCAGTAAGCCAACATATATGTACGAATTGGATTTGTTATTTGTAAAGTGAGTTGTATGGTTTTTCAGATCAGATACTACTACTACTTTCTAACCATTGTATCAGTCTAAATCCTTTAATCAAGGTTGACCTAAAAGTCATTTTTTAAATCCTTTAATCAAGGTTGCATTCTAATGGAATGTACTTAAGTCCTCTAACAAGGCTCACTCCTAATAGGGTGGTTGAAATCCTTTAACAGGGTCACACCTAACAATGTGTTTTGTAAACCTTTGACAGGGTTGGCTTTTCAAAGAGCTCACTTCAGAAGAGTGAAAATATAAGTAACATGTTACAAAGTGGTTTTTCCCAAATTGGGTTTCCACTATAAATCCTAGTTTCATACTTGTGTGAATGTTTTGACGTGAACATTTATATGTAAATTGCAATTTAAATACTGTTGGATAGTGGACTGCATTGTTATATGTTTCTGGCATACATTCTGTAATGACCCAGTAGTGTTGGTTATTATATCTGCAATTGTTGAAGTGTTTAAAATTTTAATTCATACATCTAGACTTGAGAACAACCGATTCACCCCCCCTCTCTATTATTCTAAATCATATTAACAGTTGTAAGGAGTACAAGTCTTTTACAAATTTTTTTATAAGTTGTGTTTCTCCTTGATCAAATGCAATAGCCCACATTGTGTATGTATGATCATGAAGCTTGATTTGTAGTGTATACCCATAGTTATAGTCAGTTGGGTTTAAATTGCACTTTGAACAAAACTAGTTGCCTTCTTTATCTTGAATCAAGGCCTTTTTGCATTCTTGTCCACCTGAATTATTGGGATAGGTTGGATAGAAAATCTTTTCTTGTTTGATGAATAATGATGTTTCTCTCAACTTGCATTGGAGGGATTCAGTTGTAACTTGAGTCTTTTCCCAAATATCTAAGATGGTCATTTGTCGACTAGTTGGCATTGTGTCATTGAGCCTTGTTGTAGCAGATTGTAAGTTAGATCCACTTTCTTGGAACCATTTTTTTAAATATAATGTATGTTGCAGTTCTAGGTCTATTGCTAGATTAGTATTAGTTGATGTATTGAGAACCTTTCCATTATATTTAGAAACATGACATTTTTTAGCTGCCACAATAATTGTTTCTTTTTTTTTGTACTTTTTTTGTATCTGGCCACCTACCTTTTTTGTTGTTGGTCCCCAAAGGGTGATATCTATATATTTTTCAAACATATCTAACAAAGTTATAGTATGGTGTAGAATTTTTGTGCCATCTTTTCCCCTTATTTTTGATGTTCAGTTGACAGATGTGACAACTCTAATTGCATCAATATTTGTGTTATTGGTCTTTTCCATTATTTCATTGATAGGTGTGAAGGTGTAGTAGTGCTTTGGAATTGACAAATCGTCTTCACAATGGCTGAATTTTGAGTTGGTTTCTAGATAAATTTATACCCCACTATTCAATTTGTTATAATTTTCATTAGCAATCTTTATTGCTCCACCTGAAATGGTATATATTGCAACCATGTGTATATTGTGGTAGTGAATATTGGTTGCCTTATTCAAACAAGTAACTTGTGTTTCAATTCTCTCTGTATCTATTATGTTGAAGTTGAAAAGGTGGCCACTTCCTTTTTGGTTTGTGTATTGTTGTATTTTCTTCTTCATTGTGACATGATATTTTATGGGGGTGAACCCACAATAGTGGGTTACACTTTTTCAAAGGAATGAATTCATCCTAAAAAGTGCAATCCACAAAATCTATCCAGCCTACTTTTGATCAGAAGTACCCTAAACTTTACAATTGGAAGGAAGTTACTTCTGATCAAAAGTAAGGAAGTACCTTAGTTTTGATCAAAAGTTACTTTTGATCGAAAGTATTTCCCTACTTTCGATCAAAATTAACTTCCATACTTTTGATTGAAAGTTTGGATGTAAAGTTTTTAGTGGGGTTTTTTAACCCTGCCGAAACTGTCACTTTCCTAGTTTCGGTGGGGTTGAAAGTTGCAAGCTTCCGATTGTCAAATGTCATTTTCTGAGGTATTTTATTTTTTATTTATATTATTTATTATTTTTGTGAGGCCTCACCCCTAGCCCATCATAGCTTTTTCAGTTCGTGCATTTGAGAAATTCTTATTCGATACTTTGTTCTGATGCACTATGATTCTAGACTCTTTTTTCATATATTTTATCACTTTATATGTTTTATGGACACTGCCTTACAATGTCTGAAAACTACCTTGTGACACTAATATGGATATATAGTTATGGATAATCTGGTTTTATGAATGCTAGGGTGAAATGATGAGATTTATTTATAAGACTTATTAGGAAATTAATATTTGATGTAATTATGATGCTATGGATTTCTAGTAGGTGTTGAAAGTAAAAATTGTTTATTACATAATGTATATATATTTGTGTGTGTGTGTGTGTGTGTGTTTTAACAAATGGGCTAAGTTAAAATTAATGTGCTAGTGAATTTCTATTGAATAGGTGAAATTGCAAATGAATTGTAAGTTGAACATATATAATTGATTTATATACGTGAGGAATTATATTTCTTGGAATACTAAGAGAGATACCCTAGCCCATCATAGCTCTTTAGTTTGTGCAATTGAGAGAGATACTTATTTGATACTCTTTAAATGTTAGATGCACACTACTTTATGATGTTATGATGATTACCTTGTGACATTAACATGGTCTTGCATTTATGGTTAACCTTGTTTTATGAATGCTAGAAGACATGATGAGAATTAATTATATGACTTATTAAGTAATGGATATTTGATGTAATAATGATGTTATGGTTTCCTATTAAGTGCTGAAAGTAAACTTCTTAATTACATGTGTGTATATATATGTATTCACGAATGGGAAAAGTTAAAGTTTATGTGCAAAAGAATTTCAATTGATAATGTGATGTGAAAATGATTTGTTAAGTTATTTATAATTGATTCATATATGATGTGGATTTATATTACTTGGACTACTACTGTTGGATTTAGTGTGCAGGGAAATAGACCATGGTACTATTATCGGGGAACCAAACATAGGCCAATGTGAATTTAGTCCAAGCCAAGGTTGCATCTAATGAAAGACAAAACCTCGTTGTATCATATTTTATTTTTAAACGTAATGAGCTTGTATGTTTCTATTCAACTTGTTAAATTGTAAATTTTAATTTTTTATGTGTGTGCTGAAGTGCAAATGCCATGTGTCTTGTGAGGTGTAAAATATGTCTGTGTCACTTGACACTTGTATTGTGTACATGTGGCCAGGACATGTTCCACTTGGGGATTGGATGACCACAAACATAGGTAAGTACCTTTTTGGATCTCCATGTGAATCCCTTGGTTAGGGAGCTTGAGGAGATGTCTTGTCATAGATTTTCGAATTTGAACTTGTCATGAGTTTTTGGGGGGTTGAAAAGGTGCCTAGGGGTGTGTTTAGGCCATTTTTAGCTAGCCCACTTGGTATACCTATGGGTAAGGGTCATTTTTAGCCATAAGATAACCCATAGTTTATCAAAAGACCCATCTAAAAGTTGGATTCCCTAGATGGCCGAAAATCAACTTTTAAAACCAGGCCTTGGTAAGAACACCATAGATTAGAATGATAGTCCTTTGCCCACCTTTTGGGCCAACCTTTGTAAGAGGTCTTTTCTAGAAAGCTTGTAAGGGGCTTAGGGAAGACCACCCAATGAAAGGGAAACCTTATCCCTAGGTGTTTGTGGGAAGTTGTCTGGAGGCCTTTTTAGTGGGGACTCTTCATTTTGGAGAGTTTGAACACCCACTCTCTAACTTAGAGACTAGGACTAGATTTGGAAGGAAGAAAAGCTTGGACAAAAGGGATTTCATCAACACTTGACATTTTTTCTTTGGACTTATGTTGGTGGATCCAACTTAGAATTTCTTGCTATTTCTTTTGGTATGAGAAAAATATGGTGTTAGTGTTGTAGAGTTCTTCATGTTCTTGATAGATATGTAAGGCTTGTTTGTTCTTACATGCTAGTAGATGTGTTTTATAATTCTTGTGTTTGGTTTTCTGTCTATAATGTGATTTGAAGTTGTGAAGCATTGTGTATCTTTTATTGTTTTGTGTTGTTGATTTAGGAGTCTCAAGGCCACACTCACCCTTGGAGGGAAGAGTAGCCTTCGAGGTGAAGTTTTCAAGACAATCCATGGATGTAGAGTCTCTCCTCGGAGAGGAGAGGGATAAAACAAGGAAGTATGGGCTCCATGTATCCATTCCACTATTTGTTTTGGGGGTCATAAGCGAGTTTCTATGGCTTTATGCCTTGGGGGTCATAAGGGATTATTGTGCATTTGGGAAATGGTAGAGAAGTTGTTTGTAAAGTTGTGTGAAGGCTTGTCCTGATTTCTTTTGATATGGGCTTTCCAAGTATGGTTGGAAGAGCTGTTGTTAAGTCATGAGAAGGATTATTTTTATTTTACTTTTGGAATGGATTTTCTCTCCATAGGGTTTTAGTCCACTTCACCCCAAATTCATGGACAATATGTGGCCCATTGTGTAAGCCACGGATGGGAGTTTTATTTTTGTGTATGTGTTGAAATGTTGATTTTCTCATTCTGTATGCTTGTGTGTATCCTACCTATGTTTGGTTCCCCTAGCTCGGGGGTGGTCTTGTAAAGACCTAGGTTGGGAGGTGAGCATCCCATGGTCTTTTCAATTTCTTTTTTGTAGATTATGGACTTGCTTGGAGCTCTTGAAGTGAAAGATTTAGTTTGTGAAAAAGGAAAAATATATAGAAGAAATGTGTTTATGAAATGTTATGTAAAAGCTTTGAGATTGAAAAAGAAAGAGGACTCTTGAAAGATTGAGAAATAATAGAAATATTTCCATGTAAAATAATAGAATAGTAAATGAGTAGGAGACATTTACCTTGTATTTTCCTTATCTATATGTAATGGCTAGTTGTACAAGAATAATTATCATAGAAATTTGCTTAATAAGAGTGACACATTTACAAGTTTTGTTCCTAGCTAATGTAGTAAAATTTTGGTTATCTTCCTTGTTGGTTATAATCTGCACTTACATCTAAATGTGATATTCTGATCTTCAAGAGGATTTTGATATTCTATTCAATGTATCCTAATGTAAATCAGTATATTTACCTATTTACCTTAAGGAGACTTAAAACCTGTAGTTTGTATTGTTCCCAACAAAAAGGATGAGAGCTGTAGTAAGCATGTTTAGATTTATGCCTTATGAGCATGTAATTTTACAATTTGCATAGTTGAAAAATTAGTAAATGAAAATTATTGTGCAAACATTTATATCTTTGTTTAAAAATAAATCTAAGTACTCTCCATACTATCATTGTAAATAGTGTTGCATTAGAAATAGGAAAGACTGCATGTTTTTCTTTCTTAGGGTAAAGAGGCATTTGGGCACATATAATAATTACACTATTTGTATTTTTTTAAAAATAAGGGTTACTTTTACAGTCAAATTTAGTGGGCATTACATTTAGTATCAGAGCTAGGTTACAACTTTGGAACCATGAACCCACTTTGTTTCATAAACCTTAAATGTGTTGTAACCACATTTTAAAAAGTAAAAATAAATAAAAGGAAAGGAAAAGGAGAGATTAAATTAAGGCACTAGAAATCTATTTTTTCCTTTTTATAAAAGATATAGGTATAAATTTTTATATATACATAAAAGATTATATAGATCTTATCAATCTGTTAAGAATGCAAAGAAGTTAAGAAGGCAAAGAAGACTTGTTTATTTAAACATTCTGATATTTACTTTTTCAACAAAAAAATGGTTTATGTTTCATTGCCTTATTCAAAATAAAGTTGAGGTCCTTATTATGTTATTTATTTATTCCAAAAAAAAAAAATATACAGTATGTACATTGGAGTGTTGCTAAAATAAACTATAACCCTTCACTTTTATTTTTATTTTCTCCTTCATTAAATCTGCAAATCAAAAAAAAAGAAAAGAAAAGAAGGGATGTTAATTTTGTTACTTGTATTTAGAAAACTACATATGTATTTTTAGAACATCAAATACATATATTCTTTTTAAAGTATTCTCTTTATATATATATATATATATATATATATATATATATATATATATATATATATATATATATATATATATATATATGTATATATATGTATATATATGTATATATATGTATATATATGTATATATATGTATATATATGTATATATATGTATGTATGTATATATATGTATATATATATATGTATATATATATATGTATATATATATATGTATATATATATATGTATATATATATATGTATATATATATATGTATATATATATATGTATATATATATATGTATATATATATATGTATATATATATATGTATATATATATATGTATATATATATATGTATATATATATATGTATATATATATGTATATATATATGTATATAATATATATATATATATGTATATATATATATATATATATGTATATATATATATATATATAATATATATATATATATATATATATATATATATATATATATATATATATATATATATGTTCACTTTTAAGAAAGTATAGATTTTTCAAAAAAATAATAAATTAACTTGCTCTTTGTTCTCTGTTTAAAAAATACTATAGTCCTTCTAAAAAAGAAAAAAAAAAGTTATATTGAAATAAAAATTATACATTTTCTGTTTGTAATAAAAACTATATTAAATATATATTATATAAAATAAATTATATAATATATATTTAAAAAATATATTAATAAAAAAAATTTTATTTAAAAAAAAAATTATAATAAAAAATTAATGAGGGTTTGGGGGGCCGGTGGCTGTCGCACCCCCTCCCCCCTTCCCCTTTTCCCTGTGCACAGGGCGCGTGGGTATAGACCCACGACCTACGTCCCCCATAGTCGAGGCTATGGTGAGGCTACAGGGACATGGGCCTTCCCACGACCTGTGTGGCCTACAACCCACATAAGTGGGGAGGCAACCATGGGGCTGGGTCGAGCCCAGCTTCCCCCCATTTCGATTTTATATATATATATATTTTTAATCTTTAAAAAAAAAAAAAGAAGATAATAACAGTAGTAAGAAATTTCAAAAAAAAATTTAAAGGGTAGTGCCCATTTAATAAATTGATGATTATATTTCTAAAACAACAAAAAAAAAATCAGATTTAAACAAAAAACCCAGATTTATCATGGGATCTAAACAAAAAAGAAGCAAGAGAATAGAAAGAAGAAATAGAAGAGAGAGGAAGATTTTCCTTACTAGATCCGGCAACACTTTTCCAATAGATGCTTGGCTATTCTTGCTGGAAGTTTGCACATAAGTGTATTTATGTATATACACCCAAAATGGGTGTATATGCACATATGCATTTGTGGGCATACTCTAATACCTTCTTCATTTTCGTGCCTTCAAAACCCTTCAACCTGCAAACAAAATGGGTGAAAAACACTTAGAAAACTCTCCCTAGGGTTTGGGGTTGAGATGGGAAGAGAAACAAGAGGGAAAAGAAAGAAATGAGAAATTTTTGGGTTGGTGCCTTTTTCACCCTAACCCTAAATTTGAATTAGGGTTAGGGGAAAAGGCATTCCCATTTAAAAACTCTTCTTTTACTTTTTCCCTCTTAATTTGTTTATAAGACTTATTGGTGGGAAATGGAAACTTGCCCATGTTTATTTATTTTCTTTTCAAGGATCTAATGAAGATGATCTTAATCTAATGTTTATTTTATAACCTCTAAATTGATTTTATCTCTATGACTATATTTAAATTAAAAATTTCATTTTGGATAAATTTGTTTTATTTATTTAAAATGGAGACTGATGTTGGTAATTTTCTTTATTATTTAATGGTTATATAGAAGTGATGATTTTGGGGAGGTGATTGTTAGAAAATTAGTTTATATAAACTTGTTAATGGCATTATGTTTCAACATAAATTGTATTTTTAAATCAAATTTAATTATAGTTAAAACGTTGTCTTCACTTTAGCATTTAATTGTACCTTTTACATATAGTCAACCTTAAACCTTTGTTCTTTAAACTATATATTAAGACCTTTTTTAATTATTAATTTTAAACTTATAAAAAAAATTATTAGTGTGTTTTTGCTCATAGAAATATGGGCACGACATTTAAAATTCATAATTTTCTTGTATTGTGGAATAAAGTTTAATTTAAATTAAATTAAATTAGTTCATTAATTTAAAACCTGATAATGTTATTTTTACGGGGCCAATATATGTGGCCAGTATACTAGCCATTGTAAAAATAGCATTACAACTTAACCTAAATAATGTTGAAATCTTTGGTACTCTTGGAAATTAATGAACTATTTAAACATTAGATTTCCTTTTAATTAGATTTTAATATAATAGTATAGACTTGACCCTCATCTTCAAACTCTATTAATATGTGTGTGTGTGTGTGTGTGTGTGTGCGCTATGTTTGGAGGGTTCATTTACTGTCATTTCTAAGATGTCCATCCTTTCGGGAAAAACCTTAGTAAAGTAAACTGACTTAACCTAGGTGTTTAACATATGGGTTAAGGGATGTGGAAGAGTGGCCACGAATCCTCTTAAATGTAGTCTTTTAGAATTAATTTGACCAACAACTGATTAGGATTAAATTGGGAAAATATTGAAATTTATTTATTTATTTATTTTTTTCAATTTTCCTATGTTTTAGTAATTTGCAGTTTTGAGGATCTTTGGAGCATTTATGGGCTTGTACGCTACCCGAAATTTGACTCTAGCTCTTTTGAATACCTTTCCAATGTATCAAATGGTTCACAAATCGGAGCTAGGACTAGAAAGTTATGCCTTCTCCAAGTTGACCTAATTTTTATTTATAGTTTTTTTTTTATAATTTTTTTATAGTTCAGATAGTTTAATTGTAATAATGATGACCCTTCATTTCATTTCCAAGGGATTCTAATGACCCTTGCGATCTATCAGATTTGTATAAACTTCAATATTCAAATAGAATGGACCAATTTTTGGTTTGCAATCTTGTTGTTAATCTTCTCAATTTTCATGTTGGATCTTACAATACTGCAAGTATCACATCGGGTATTGTAATCTGGTTTCATACATCAGATCAACAACTTGTATATAAACCACAACAACTATTAATACCCCTTTTTCTAAATTACTGCCTTACATTTATGACTTATGCACTTCAATTATTTTTGTCCAGGATGCCTCCGATAACACGGAAAGCTTGCGGTCACGGACGGGGTCGTAGCCATAGCCACTGAAATCATAAGAAGGATCAACCAGAGGTAGAGAATGTTAGAGAAAATCATAATCCTTTCCCCAAACCTCAAGATTCTGATAGTGAAATTCTTATAGCAATATAGAATCTTGTCAACATCATTCTTGTTAGAATGCCTCGTGTTTCACAACATGTTATGTGCCAAAGTCCAGAAGAGCATATGACTTCAGTTAGAGAAAGATCTAGGAGTCCCCCTCCTAGTCCTGTAGAAAGTCAACCAAGCTTTCAACCCAAGCAGTGGCAGACTACGGACCCTCAGAGAAACATGAGGCCACAAACATTCTTTTCCCCTGAAGCCCGATCGGTGAAGACTTCTCGAGGCAGTCATAACAGGTCCTTTTGGACAAGAGGCCCTCAGTATTCCAAACCTTAAGGCATGCAAAGGAGGGTACATGGACCCTGCTACACTTGTGGTTCCATGGGACACATTGCTAGAGTTTGTCCTCAGATAGGTATTCAATGCACAATAGTATCAGAGCCCTATGATGAGGATATGGGTAATCCCCATAGAGATTTTGTGGCAGAGGTTAACCGCTAGGAAGGGCATCAGACCATAGTTATAGAGGCCATGGGTATGTTTGGAGGTAATAATTCTATCTTTTTTATTATTTTATTTGCTACTGACTCTTTTGTTTCTCCCTAGGTTGTGGAGTGTTGCGGACTAGTGGTAGCTAGACAAGATGTTAGCTGAGAAGTAGAGTTAGCCTCAGGATCTAGGATATCCATCCACCCCCTTTGTAAAAGGCTTATTAGAGTTAGATTGGAGATATGACCACTATAGTGGACCCATGCATCTCACCTATTCATACCGCTTTTGCAGCCCCAACAGTGGCACAACTTTTCTTGTGGGATACTATCAAAGTTCATGACATCCCTTGTAAGACCTTTTTCTGGTTAATATTCTCCCTACTCATCACCTTTTTAGAGGGGATTGTAGCCAACTTTGGGCACTTAGCTCTTTTAGCCCTACATAGCACCATGAGTCAGATAGGCTGTCAGTGAGGGTTAGTTAGGTGTTGGAGTTTACGCTCTTCATGTATGTCATGGACCATTAGACTAGGTGGGAGGAGTGCCTTCTTTTGGCATAATTTTCCTATCATTATGAGCATCACACTATGCTAGGTATGCCTCCCTATCAGGTGTTTTATGATAGACCATGTAGAATGCCTTTGAGTTGGACTGCATTGAGTATAGAGTTGCTCTAGGTCCTGAGTTAGTTCAAAAGTTGGACCTGCAGGTAACCTATTTTAGACAACGTCTTAAGGAAGTATAGGGTAGATAGTAGAAGTATGCATACTTGAAGAGAGAGGATCTCAGTTTATGGATGGGGATATAGTTTTTCTATGAATGCATCCATAAAGGAGTCTAGTCTATTATGGAAAGGGCTCTAAGCTTGCACCCAAATTTGTGGGTCCTTGGGAAATCCTTTACCGGATAGGTCATGTCGCTCCTCATCTAGCTTTTCCACCTAGCTTGTCATGCATCCATGATGTCTTTTCATGTATCAGTTAGAGGAAGTACTTATTTGATGAGTCTCATTTCTTATGATTGGGATGCCTTGTAGGGGGAGTTGAACAAGAATCTGACTTTGGGGCCCAGTCACATTTTGGCATGCTAGATGCTAGCTCATCGAGGGAAAGGATAGTCCCCAGTTTAGGGACACGTGGGATTGCTATGAAATATGGGAGGAAGTTCATGCCTAGCAGGGGAGGATGTGAGGCCTCATCCCTAGCCTGTCATAGCTTTTTTAGTTCCTGCATTTGAGAAATTCTTATTCGATACTTTGTTCTGATGCACTATGATTCTAGACTCTTTTGTCATATATTTTATCACTTTATATGTTTTATGGACACTGCCTTACGATGTCTGAAAACTAACTTGTGACACTAATATGGATTTGTACTTATGGATAATCTAGTTTTATGAATGCTAGGGTGAAATGATGAGATTTATTTATAAGACTTATTAGGAAATTAATATTTGATGTAATTATGATGCTATGACTTTCTAGTAAGTGTTGCAAGTAAAAATTGTTTATTACATAATGTGTATATATATGTGTGTGTGTTTTAACAAATGGGCTAAGTTAAAATTAATGTGCTAGTGAATTTCTATTGAATAGGTGAAATTGTAAATGAATTGTAAGTTGAACATATATAATTGATTTATATATGTGAGGAATTATATTTCGTGGAATACTAAGAGAGATACCCTAGCCCGTCATAGCTCTTTAGTTTGTGCAATTGAGAGAGATGCTTATTTGATACTCTTTAAATGTTAGATGCATACTACTTTATGATGTTATGATGATTACCTTGTGCCATTAACATGGTCTTGGATTTATGGTTAACCTTGTTTTATGAATGCTAGGAAGACATGATGAGAATTAATTATATGACTTATTAAGTAATGGATATTTGATGTAATAATGATGTTATGGTTTCCTATTAAGTGCTGAAAGTAAACTTCTTAATTACATATGTGTATATATATGTATTCACGAATGGGAAAAGTTAAAGTTTATGTGCAAAAGAATTTCAATTGATAATGTGATGTGAAAATGATTTGTTAAGTTATTTATAATTGATTCATATATGATGTGGATTTATATTACTTGGACTACTGATGTTGGATTTAGTGTGCAGGGAAATAGACCATGGTACTATTATCAGGGAACCAAACATAGGCCAATGTGAATTCAGTCCGAGCCAAGGTTGCATCTAATGAAAGATAAAAACCTTGTTGTATCATATTTTATTTGTAAATGTAATGAGCTTGTATGATTCTATTCAACTTGTTAAATTGTAAATTTTAATTTTTTATGTGTGTGCTCAAGTGGAAAAACCATGTGTCTTGTGAGGTGTAAAATATGTCTGTGTCACTTGACACTTGTATTGTGTACATGTGGCCATGACATGTTCCACTTGGGGATTGGATGACCACCAAACTAGGTAAGTACCTTTTGGGATCCCCATGTGAATCCATTGGTTAGGGAGCTTGAGGAGATGTCTTGTCATAGATTTTCGAATTTGAACTTGTCATGAGTTTTTTGGGGGTTGAAAAGGTGCCTAGGGGTGTGTTTAGGCCATTTTCAGCTATCCCACTTGGTATACCTATGGGTAAGGGTCATTTTTAACCATAGGATAACCCATAGTTGACCAAAAGATCCATCTAAAAGTTGGATTCCCTAGATGGCCGAAAATCAACATTTAAAACCAGGCCTTGGTAAGAACACCATCCATTAGAATCATAGTCCTTTGCCCATCTTTTGGGCCAACCTTTGTAAGAGGTCTTTTCTAGAAAGCTTGTAAGGGGCTTAGGGAAGACCACCCAATGAAAGGGAAACCTTATCCCTAGGTGTTTGTGGGAAGTTGTCTGGAGGCCTTTTTAGTGGGGACTCTTCATTTTGGAGAGTTTGAACACCCACTCTCTAACTTAGAGACTAGGACTAGATTTGGAAGGAGGAAAAGCTTGGACAAAAGGGATTTCATCATCAACACTTTCCATTTTTGCTTTAGACTTAAGTTGGTGGCTCCAACTTACAATTTCTTGCTTTTTCTTTTGGTATGAGAAAAATATGGTGTTAGTGTTGTAGAGTTCTTCATGTTCTTGATAGATATGTAAGGCTTGTTTGTTCTTACATGCTAGTAGATGTGTTTTATAATTCTTGTGTTTGGTTTTCTGTCTATTATGTGATTTGAAGTTGTGAAGCATTGTGTATCTTTTTATTTTTTTGTGTTGTTGATTTAGGAGTCTCAAGGCCACACTCACCCTTAGAGGGAAGAGTAGCCTTGGGGGTGAAGTTTTTAGGACAATCCATGGATGTACAGTCTCTCCTTGGGGAGGAGAGGGATAAATCATGGAAGTATGGGCTCCATGTATCTATTCCACTCTTTATTTTTGGGGTCATAAGGGAGTTTCTATGGCTTTATGCCTTGGGGGTCATAAGGGATTATTGTGCATTTGGGAAATGGTAGAGAAGTTGTTTGTAAAGCTGTGTGAAGGCTTGTCCTGATTTCTTTTGATATGGGCTTTCCAAGTATGGTTGGAAGAGCTGTTGTTAAGCCATGAGAAGACTTGTTTTTATTTTACTTTTGGAATGGATTTTCTCTCCATAGGGTTTTAGTCCACTTCACCCCAAATTCATGGGACAATATGTGGCCCATTGTGTAAGCCATGGATGGGAGTTTTATTTTTGTGTGTGTTGAAATGTTGATTTTCTCATTCTATATGCTTGTGTGTATCCTACCTATGTTTCATTCCCTAGCTCGGTGGTGGTCTTGTAAAGACCTAGGTTGGGAGGTGAGCATCTCATGGTCTTTTCGATTTCTTATTTTTGTAGATTATGGACTTGCTTGGAGCTCTTGAAGTGAAAGATTTAGTTTGTGAAAAAGGAAAAATATATAGAAGAAATGTGTTTATGAAATGTTATGTAAAAGCTTTGAGATTGAAAAAGAAAGAGGACTTTTGAAAGATTGAGAAATAATAGACATCTTTCTATGTAAAATAATAGAACAATAAATGAGTAGGAGACATTTACCTTGTATTTTCCTTATCTATATGTAATGGCTAGTTGTACAAGAATAATTATCATAGAAATCTGCTTAATAAGAGTGACACTTTTAGAAGTTTTGTTTGTAGCTAATGTAGTAAAATGTTGGTTATAATCTGCACTTACATCTAAATGTGATATTCTAGTCTTCAAGAGGATTCTAATATTTTATTCAATGTATCCTAATGTAAATCAGTATATTTACCTATTTCCCATAAGGAGACTTAAAACTCGTAGTTTGTATTATTCCCAACAAAAAGGATGAGAGCTACAGTAAGCATGTTTAGATTTATGCCTTATGAGCATGTCATTTTACAATTTGCATATTTGAAAAATTAGTAAATGAAAATTATTATGCAAACATTTATATCTTTGTTTAAAAATAAATCTAAGTACTCTCCATACTATCATTGTAAATAGTGTTGCATTAGAAATAGGAAAGACTACATGTTTTTCTTTCTTAGGGTAAAGAGGCATTTGGGCACATATAATAATTACACTATTTGTATTTTTTTTTAAAAAAGGGTTACTTTTAGATTCAGATTTAGTGGGCATTACAGTTTTTAATATATATATTCAATATATATGCATGTATATGTATGTATATATGCATGTATATGTGTGTATATATGTATATATATAAACATGTATATGTATATATGTATGTATATATATGTATATATACATGTGTGTGTGTGTGTGTGTATACACACACACACACATATGTATATACATATGTCTATATACATATATACATGTATATACATGTATATATGTATATAGACATATGTATATACATGTGTATATACATGTATATGTATATATATGTATATATATGTGTGTGTGTGTGTGTATATATAGATATAGATATATATGCATGTATATATGCATGTATATACATGTATATATACATATATATACATGTACATATATATATATATATATATATGTATGTATATGTGTGTGTGTGTGTGTGTGTGTGTATGTATATATATGTATACATGTATGTACATATACACATGTAGATGCATGTATGTCATATATATGTACATGTGTATGTATGTACATGTACATACATGTCATATATATGTAGATGTATGTATATATACATGTATATATGTCATGTGTGTATATACACATACAGATACATATATGTACACATGTCTATTACATGTATACATATATACATGTCATATATATATACATATGTACATATATGACATGTATGTATGTGTATGTACATATTCACATGTCCATGTACATGTCACATATATGTACACATGTGTATGTATATATATGTATTTGTATGTACTTGAGATTTTCACATGTATGTATGTACATATGTATATATATGCATGTACATGTATGTATATGCACATGTACATATATATACCTGCATGTGTGTGTGTGTGTGTGTGTGTACATATATGTAGTGCATGTTTATTTACATTTAAATGTAATTTATGTAATTGATTTTACTTTGAAATAATGTAGCAAAATGTGTACTTTCATTTTATTTTCAATTAAATTAGGAAAACATATATGTAGACTTCATTTGATAGTAAATAAAATCTTTCAGGTATACATATATAGATCTATCAGACATATGATTACACATCACATGGCAGATGTACTAATTCCCCCTAAGAAACTATTTGCACGCACTAATAGAGAAATTAAACGGTTGCAAGATTTCATAAATAATCTAACTAGGTCTAGTGTCTATAAGACCACATGTCAATCCATACTTACTAGCTTGATTAGTATTAGAGATTATATCCATGGTACCACTCCCTACAACCTAGATGTTATAGAGGCCATACTTGAGAGGAAGAGACAAGAGGTTGGCTCTAGTCTTTCTCTTAAGGAGGTACAGGCTTTAGTGTCTAAAGCGACCTTGAAAAGGGAAGTTTTCCCATCTTATGTAGACTTAAAATATGTGAAGGGATATAAGGTTACTAGGTGTGAGGATCCTACTATCTATGCATTGATATACCCATGATTTCTAGCTGCTTGTGGTCATTATCCAAATAATGACCAGATTCGATTATACTTTGCATAATAGATTTTTGGTGAGGTTCATTTAGGGAAGACTGTTAATTACACTAATTTTCCAATACATCTAGGACAGGGGTGTGGCAGGCTTACTGATAGAGATTCTTTTCATCGAGCTAATCACTAAAGGCCAGTACATAGGGCCATTGTTGGTCAGAGGGAACCTACTATAGCTCCTTTGTTGGGTCCTATTGTAGATGATTTTATTCATAGCACCCATCTTCACGATGCGATTGATAGTGTGGGGGACATTACAATAGTTGCCACATCCATATCTAGTGATCAAGTTGGTCAACACTTGATGTTTCAATGACACTCTAGATTGTTAGGTGGAGCATCCTCTAGTAGGACCACACATGATATGTATAGTACAGTAGGCATCCCTTCACTTTCTAGCCTAGAAGGACTTACAAGAGAGATCACACAGGTCACATTGATTAGTTTGGATAAGGATATGTTGGATGCATATGCATTTATAGTAGCAAAACATGATATCCCCATATCAGATGTTAGAGCTCATGTGTGTACTATCAGATATGCTCAACCACATCCTTCTCACCTAGAATGTCATTGAGACATCAAGTGTTGACCAACTTGATCACTAGATATGGATGTGGCAGCTATTATAATGTCCCCCACACTATCAATCACATCGTGAAGATGGGTGCTATGAATAAAATCATCTACAATAGGACCCAACGAAGGAGCTATAGTAGGTTCCCTCTAACCAACAATGGCCCTATGTACCGGCCTCTAGTGATTAGCTTGATGAAAAGAATCTCTATCGGTAAGCCTGCCACACCCCCTGTCCTAGATGTATTGGAAAATTAGTGTAATTAACGGCCTTCCCTAAATGAACCTCACCAAAAATCTATTATGCAAAGTATAATCGAATCTGGTCATTATTTGGATAATGACCACAAGCAGCTAGAAATCATGGGTATATCAATGCGTAGATAGTAGGATCCTCACACCTAGTAACCTTATATCCCTTCACATATTTTAAGTCTACATAAGATGGGAAAAATTCCATTTTCAAGGTCACTTTAGACACTAAAGCCTGTACCTCCTTAAGAGAAAGACTAGAGCCAACCTCTTGTCTCTTCCTCTCAAGTATGGCCTCTATAACATCTGGGTTGTAGGGAGTGGTACCATGGATATAATCTCTAATACCAATCAAGCTAGTAAGTATGGATTGACATGTGGTCTTATAGACACTAGACCTAGTTAGATTATTTATGAAATCAGACACAACAAAATATTGATATCTTGATTGATAGGATCGAGGCTAGGGAGTTTGAGTACTATCAGTTGCCACCATCTACACAAGTATAAATCAGATTATATATATTTAATGTTACAATTTAAATTATTTATTTTTAATATTTCAATGTACATGATATATATATATATATATATATATATATATATATATATATATATATACATATATATACATATAGATATATATACATATATATATATAGATATATATAGATATATATACATATATATATAGATATATATAGATATATATACATATATATATATATATATATATATATATATATATATATATATATATATATATATGTGTGTGTGTGTATATATATATATATATATATATATATGTACATGTATATATATGATATATATTTTTTCTACCAGGATATGCCTCTTGTTACTCCTTCTTTGAGCATTGATCATGTACAGGACTCACTCAATGATGACATCAGTAGTGGACATGTGAGTTTTTAATTTATTGATGTGTGTACATGTACTATGTGTTTACACACTTTATAACATGTTTTCTTGTAATATTTTATCAAACTTAAGATGTGTACAATGTTTATATATTAATTTATATCTTTTTCTCTGTAGGGATTTACACATCCTTCACAACATGATAGTCACTCTAGGTCTGACCTCTTAGTGAGGAGTCTTCATGATGAGTCCTAGGCACTTTCATATTTGATCTAGACATATTACATATTACATATATTCGCATGTGTTTGATGTTATATTTCATTTCTAGACCCTTTTGATAGAATGCTTGACACATGATTGGTCCATATGTTTCATGTTTATAGTACTTGATCTATGATTGATGTTTCTTGCATGTTATATACTTTCACTCCATATGTGTGCATGTGTGATGAACTTACATACTTTCAATCTATGTGTTTTTAGTTTATATGTACATGCTTGGTTCTACATGTGTCCATGTAATTTTTATATAAGTAAATTCAATCTATGTGTTTTTAAAATATAAATGTAAACTCAATACTTTCAATAGATTACATGTGTTTAATTTATACATGTGTACATGTTGGATTATACATGAATTTTATGTTAAATATATAAATTATACATACAGTTTACATACAAGCTCTTGATCTATGTGTTTTAAATCTATACATGTGTTTGATTCAACACATGAATGATGTTTGATTACATTTTTATGAAAGTTATGAATGATGTAAATGACACATGTGAGCTATATATAATTGAGACCTGTGTTTTATCATCTTACTTATATTTAAATGTACATTCGATAATATATGCATGTACTTTTAATTTAAAGTTGATGTACTTTGTAGATTTTATATTTAAAACATGTGTCCTAATGTAATAAACTATAAAAATAAAGTATCATAATTTTAACTAAGTTGTAACATGCAAATTCAATGTACACATTCATA